>JAOUWY010000054.1:10724031-10738187 GCA_025728095.1 Prietella phreatophila | reverse complement strand
ACTCTTGAATATGGATTAGTCTTGTTTAATGCATTCTGAATCTGGCTATGGACAATTATTATGATTGTTGGATGTATGTCCAACATATGTCATCCTGCCTCCCACAGCATTATTATTATTATGATTATTATTATTATTATTACTATTATTATTATTATTATTTTTTTTTACAAAACAGTCCTTTGTAACCTTTACATATAAAGGATAGTTTGTTATGAACACTATAGCAACTACATTTAGTTTCTTTGTATAGATAACACTTCTTATCTTCCTTAAAGGGGTTTCCTTGACTAGAATGACAAACAACGAATTCTTAATCACTGTAGATTTGTCACCCCCCACATTGTGCAGCATTGTGTTTAATAAGGCAAAAAAAAAAATAATAATAATAAAAAAATACAGCCTGTCATTTTACTGAGAAAGCACAAAGTGCAAAGTCCTCAGCCCTAAAGACTTATAAAACAGTAGTGTGGTATAACAGAATTTAATTTTTATACTGTACTATAATTTTACGAAAATATTACTCATCCTCTGATTATTCTTCCTCAGTCTTTAGGCTGTCAATTTTTTTTTCTTATTGTGAATGTGATGTGCCTTTGGTCTAATTTAGTCATTTATTTTTGGTCTGACACTTATTTTCACTCTGACTGTACAGTATTAGTGAAGAAGGCAATATAGCTCTTGTTTCCGTGGTCATATGCGGTGACCAAAAATGCTCAAACACTGTAATATGAAATGTAAATGTGACATTCTCCATTATTGAAAGTACTCAGAAGGCTCATTGTTTGGTTCTTTCGAAAGTTCTTCTCTCCCATTACAATGGTTCAACACAAGGGCACCTGCTCCTCTTTTTCATTAGCTTCCTTTATTATGCATTGGGTTTGCCAGTTGACATGCTATTCTGTGTGTAATGAAATCACAAGACCTCTCCTGATTATTTCCCTCACACCTCTGGGGAAGTAGCAAAACAGGAAATACATTAATCTACATGCGTAAACACTGATGAAGTACCTCTCTTTATAACTAGCAGAGCACATTTCACACTGAGGTAATCTGAGCTCTAATCACCATTGGATGGCAAAAGCGTTCGTCTGCTTAGAATTCAGTGTGACTGCGGGGGTGCTTGTCAAGCTCCATCTCACCAAAATGCATAAGCAAATAAGTACAGCGAGCTCCACTATTGCTTTGAGAATGCAACATTTCTTTGTTGCACTTTTCATACTCGTATACACCTCGCTTCAGGAAGCGTTACTGTACACAAGTTTATCTCCAGGACTGTGAGCAGAATATTGTTATGCAGAAATGATTGACAGAGAAAAGGTCTCACTATAGAGGTATCCTGGGTTATCAATCTTCAAATTACAGCCGTTAAGTTCAGATAATGTCATTTCATGTCTAATCAGCTAATGGAGCCCAAATCCATTTTTTTTTTAGGAGAGTCTGTCTTTCTCTGTCTCACACAAACACACAAACACATCACTCAAATTAACTTAATGGCAATATAGATCATTAATAATAAGACATGGTTTATAGACACATCTCATCCAGCAAACCTGAAGCAAAAATCTAGACCAAATAGTGAGTAGTGAAGCAGCAGCGATTCTTATTGTAGCCACAAAAACAAAGAACATTGTATACTGTATTTCTTGGCCAGTGACGTGTTTAAAATAAGGCATACAACATGACAGGGTGTCTGAAATGGATTTGTTTTCTATAAGACAATGACGCAAAGTGTTTTATTACTCTTATACCTCAGTGCTTTGGCAATAATTACAAGATTGAATTTATTAATGAACAACATGTCACATTTTGTATCCTTTTATTGTTACATTTAATGTTATAGAATGTCCACAAGACCGGATAGTTCCTGTTATCACGTATTTTGTATAACTGTTATATACGGTCAATCCCTTACTGGTCTCTGATATTAATGACACACACATACACACACACAAAAATCACAGTTTGCCATATTCCTGAGAAACTGGGAAGTGTGAGCTTCTCTGTCCAGAAGCATTTCCCATTGTGGAAAACTTATCATTATAAAGTGCTGACATATTCTAAACACCTTACAGAAAGCATCAGTATATCAATGATCATACCCTATCAATTGTGTTAAATACATTATGTGGTGTGCCTGCCATACAAGTCTCTGTGAATAAGTTGTTACTATAGAAACACATTAGAATGAGCTCTTTTCTATGGTATATACACCAGCCATTTAAATTACAACCAGCCGTAATGTCGGTGCTGATGTAGAAAATGAATCAACTCCTGACCACGATTCGAGAACTCAACAACGTTGAGGTATGATAATAGTTATTCAGTGTCTGTTTCTTGTTTAGGAAAGGACAAACTGGTTCATGATTTGAATCATATTGCCTTCTGAAATCAAATGGAATATGATTATCTTCACAGGAGATCGTTCCCAAAAGCACAGGATTCAGCCGACGGCACATCGCATGCTTTTTTGAAACGTGCAGAACACAGTGACAGTTCTTGCCACAAGCCTGTAGAGCGTAATTAACCTTATCAATGTTAACAAACATGAAGATCCAAGAATAGGCTGGTGACTACAGTGCTTAATAATAGCAGTGACTAAGGAATGCAGATGAATGCCAGCACAGTGATGCTTTGCAGTCCAAATGCTTAATTCCCACTGGTTTTCCCCTCTTGTCAGATAGGGTTAGAAATGTAGAAGAAAAAAAAACTGCACCAGCAAGCCTGGTAAAATGATATCTTTCATACACTTGTTTTCAAAATATCCTAGGATACACCTACTTTCCTAAGATTTCATGCTGTTTGATCAGATCAGCCAGTGTGACTGGATATGACACAGTTTGGCTAAGGTTGCATTTGCATGTTCCACATGAACAGGGATATGACAGGAAGCTAATAAACAAAGCTAAAAGTCACTTTTGGCACCCAATTGTTCATGATGAAGCTGCTCTCCTCAGATAGTACTAATCATGCCCTTTAGGTGAAGATATCTCTTCTGGTATGTTCCTGCAGTTTGGCTGATTTGAATTGTAAATTGACGATCGCTGCTGCTTTGGGCAGCTCAAGTATGAACTGCTTCATAATTTCTGCTAACTGTTTTGTTGGATATGTGAGAACATGTTGGACATTTAAACGCTGAACATTTCATTGAATGCCTGTGCATTAAAAAAAATAATAATAATAAAATGCAAAGCGTGTATTTTCTCTTGTGTATGCACAGCATGTTAATACACCTTGTCAACAGTTTCCCAAAGATGTCTATTGAGCTACAATGACCTTTGACTAGAGCTTATCTAACATGCAGATCCAGCAACTCTAAACACATGTAATACTTAGTGCAGCATTTGTACAGAATTTAATAATATTCCAGTAAAAGGGTATGCGTTTGGCACAGTTTGTGCCCCCCCCCCATCTGTTTTAAAGAACTTTAGCAATGGCTCAAGCATTCTGTCCTGAGGTGCCATGCATTTCTTTCATAGTCATCTCATTTAGCAAAGCAGGTGCCAAACACTTTTAGCTAATAGCTAAGCCCTGAAGAGGGTGTATCTCATAATCCACCTCATAAGTGAGCATATCTTTACAACAGTGCTTATCTCTTCTTATCACACTATAAATGATATATTTCACAAAAAGGGATTCGAAGCGAAGAATGTGTAAAACATGAATTATTAAGACACAAGTGAACCATTAAGATTAACTTCTCTTATCTTATTCCCCACTTTTGCAAAAAAGAATTATATTTAACAGGGATAATCTTCTTATAAAACCTGAAGCAATGTTACTCTGATTCTGATCAAGACATTTTACTTGCTATAGGCTAGCTGAATTTCATAATATCACTTTTAAGGCACTGCAGAAATGGGACAAAACATTATTTAAAGAAGGTTTAGCTGGATTAGCAGATATTCCACCATGCCCACCTTGCCTCTCTTGCACCTCAAATTAAGTGTTAGGCCGACTCCTTTTCTGCTAAGACGACAAGATAATCAAATGCATAGCAGGTAATTTAGTGACCAAATGACCTTTCTCTGGCCCTGATAATTAGAGTGGCAGATAAGGAACGCGGGAGAGCATGCAAAGCTGAATAACATTACTATGCATGAAAATGGGCCACATCACTTGGCCTGTCAAGGTTGCCTGGAAATGACTAATCACGGCCCGAACTCCCTGCTTCTCCTTGGGCACTAAAGTCGACAGGAGTGGCCACAGGTTTGAGTGGTATCATATTGCTGCAGAAATTACTGACTCTGACAAGGATCCTGACAGCTATTTGATATGCACCAGCAGAACTGAGCGATAATGGTGCTTTTTTTTTTTTGTCGCGCCAACTTTTCACAGTCTAAACCTCCCACTTATTTTATAGAGAATATGAATCTGTAATGAATGGCCTCATATTATAAAATACCATTCTCTCATATTTATGCAAATGAGGAGTAGTGAGTATCATTATTTGCTAAATTTGCTAGATTATTACTTCATTTGCCTTCACATGTGTAGTAGTTGTGAATAGTTTGTTGCTTGGAGAATGGAATATACATATTCAGAAATTAAAATATGGATGTCACAAGTCTGTAGGCACGAAGGATAATTCAACCGTCAAAAAAGCAGGAAAAATCGACATGGAGGCTTAAAATGGCATTATGCAAGCCTCAGCTCATTACCCATAGCGTTATATACCAAATTACTGTCAGTGTTAGTTATGTAATTAGGATATATCATCACTCCTTGAAACGCCTCTATCTCCACAATCATGTCAGTTTACTTTATGAGTGTTCATGCCAAATCAGGATTTGCCTTCACTGAATATTTATTTCACACTCCCTCTCATGCATCCTGACAGCCCTGCTATTCACTGTTTATCAACTTAAAGTCACACCCCTAAGGTGAAAATCACATCTGACTCAAATTACCGAAAGCCTGACTGCGCGAGTCTTCAGCGCTTATTGATGCTGATGCTGAGCTGCTTTCAGCTTGAAAATAGGATGGGCTCGTTTCATGCAATCGCTATCAGTGCACGCTTTGCAGTTATAAATTCTGTAGCTCGCTCGAAGAAATCTGCCTGTTGCAGTATTGATTCGACTTGTGTTTTAATTTAAAGCCTATTTGGTGCAGAATTCGATTGTGTTAAGGTTGTGGAGCATTACCAAGCCCGAAAAAGCTGGCTCCTGAAATGAAAAACATTAGTGTTGTTCATCCTTGAGCTCTTGCATTTGTTCTCATTTTAATTCATTTCTATTTTGGAGTAAAACAATAAGTACCTGACTGATGTTTGCGGTCAGATGAATATAAAAGGATGCCATAATGTTAATTCATTCAATGTGTCTTTAAAAATGCACCGAATCTCGTTACGTGTGTTTGTTTTATCTTAAATTGGCAGAAACCTCACCAGAGACTTGGACATGCCCTATAACAATTTTACAGCTCTATTTTAGCTACACTAGCTTGCAAACTGTAAATTCCCTGGCCTGCTACAGATTAATGACTTGGCATAATAGACCCAAAATGGATATTCTGCAATATGTTGTTATCACCCTGACAATGAATCAAGCTTTGTGTCATGTCAGATTACAACCCAAACATGCTGAATCTGTTTCTGCATGTATCTCAG
Organism: Prietella phreatophila; assembly: GCA_025728095.1. NCBI lineage: Eukaryota > Metazoa > Chordata > Actinopteri > Siluriformes > Ictaluridae > Prietella > Prietella phreatophila. The sequence continues at coordinate 10,732,579 of JAOUWY010000054.1, read as the reverse complement.
GCTAAAATGTTTTCATCCTATTAAGCGTCAGTTGTAAAATCCTGAGAACACGCTTGATCTGGATGAAACGCTCAGTGTGAAGCCTATAACCATCACAGCACTTCACAACCATGACTGCAGATCTGACTCGAGTGCTTTCTAGTTTTGTTAACACACCAAAAGCTGGGCCCACACACATACACCCATCATGCTGGCACACACACACACACACACACACACACACACACACACGAGTAGATGCCAGCTCTTCAACCACCCATCTACTTTTACCCTAACATCTCGACTCCACTCTTGTTCTGAACTCCACCCATATCTGATCTCTCTCTCTCTCTCTCTCTCTCTCTCTCTCTCTCCCTTACTTCTGATTCCTCTCTCATCCCTTGACTATTAGCCAGAAATCCTTTCACTGTTTAACATCACAGTTGTAATCCTTTTATATCCATTGCTATGAGTGTAGCATTGCTCCTGAATCTGTATAAATTTATGTATACATTTTTCCCCCCTGCAAGCACGCGAGAGTGTGTTTGCTTTCTCTCAGTGAAGTTACATTGTACGCCCCGCGAGCGAGATGAAAATTATGTTTCTATGGCAACAAGTGCAGAATTTTTTGGAGGTCAGAGACAAATACAAGGAGGACAGACATTAGGGTATTAAAAAAGAATGACAAAAAGACAGGTTTGCTCATGAATAACACATGAGCCATTATGAAATCACTCAGTAGGTATTCTTTTAATTTGCTATAACTAATTAGAAATATCTAGTATATAAGCTGGAAGGCAGAAACACAGGGATTTCTGGTCATCTATGCCTCCGCAAAGAGATTTTCCTAACCGTAGTGTCTGGGATGATTGATGCCATGCTGTGCCTATAATCACACATTTTTCTATCAGACATATCTCTATCTCTGTATAAGTATGTGTGCAGAGCAGTAACTATTAGCCCTGCTCTGCTCAGGCTTATTCCTAGACCCAATGGAGGCTGCGCCAGCTACATCAATATCAATGCTGAGCAGTGGCAATAACAAAAGCTCTTTTGACACTGGCATTAGTCTTCCAAATCACCCATCCTGCCCCTCAGCATAAGGGTGTAATGTTTGTGATTTCACAACAGCACAATTTAACACCCACAGTTCACGTAAGGCCACTGCCCACAGGACTCAACACGACTGAGCGACCTCCCTGAGCCATTAACGGATTGAGAAAAGGAGTGAAAAATGAATTTGATTTAAAAAGAAATTAGGTAATCCACACAGGAAAAAAAAGAAGAAAACAGTGGGTACGAGTGAGCACCTAATAATGATCTGATGTGATTGGAATACATTTATTAAAGGTGGTGCATAATTTATCTAATAGAAAAGCCAAAGCTGCTGTTAGAATCAGATTTTGTCTTAATGTTCTTTAGAAGCAGGCTGTTTAAGAGGCAGGATATTATCTGACTAGTATAATCTCACAGCTGCTGATTGCTACAATTCAGCATTTGGAGGGAACCTCCTACCACCATCTGAGATGAATCAACATGTAACGTTGAATCTATCATCCTCTGCACGTCACACCAAATGTGTTGATATGCACTCAGTAACACCTATTGTCAGATCAGAAGCAGAAACCTGACGCATTGTTCATCGTCATCCATTCTGCTGTCAACATACAACATGTATAACTCATGTGTAGTTACTGGAAGGCTCCTGGCTTGGGGTGCCACTGGTGTCCAGTTAATCACATTTAGAAATATACATGTATAATAAAGGTTCAAGTATAATAAAGGTGTCCTTCACAACAACCTATGTGCATGCTTCAGATGAATAACTTAAAACATGAACAAAACCTTTACAATGCTGAAAAAACAGCATTCTTGCTTGTTCCAGGCCACTATAACTGCACTTGAAATATAATCATTAAAATATTTATTGTATTTTTGCATTAATGTGTGCAAATGAGATTCACTCGACTCAAATGAAGCAAATTTACCACTATGAACTATTCAATATTTTATACATATTTTCCACATATTCCCCAAATTTCACGACTTTGGCTTCAACACAATATTGAAGGCCAGTTTAAAAACAAACTAACAAAAAACAAAAAAACAAACAAACAGCCATTATAAAGGACAGTGGATAAGGAATTCAGCAGCACTGTGGTATAAAGTGCTTTATGGGTCACTCATGAAAACTGCACCCAAACTGTGACATGAGGTTAAAGTTCCAGAAAAATTCATTTTGGAAGAACACGCTGCTGACATTGGGGGAGTGGTGGCTTGGTGGTTAAAGGTTCTGGGTTACTGATCGGAAGGTTTGGAGTTCAAGCCCCATCACTGCCAAGCTGCCACTGTTGGGCCCCTGAGCAAGGCCCTCTCTGCTCCAGGGGTGCTGTATCATGGCTGACCCTGCGCTCTGACCCCAACTTCCTGACATGCTGGGGTATGCTCAACCATGAGATGAGGCATCACATTTACAGTGTTGCACATGTAACAAAGACACAAAAATAACAATCAATTTATCAATAAAAATGTCATAAAAAATACAAAAACATTTCACAAGTCAATAAATAACATTAACAGAAGTGTGAAAATAATCGACAGTTTGGACCAATCTCAAGATCTGTGAACGTAAATATTTCAAGATAACACTATAGTCAATTTTTGATGCAACCACAAAGAAGGGATTCAGAACACTGAAGTTGAGATTTTCTTTGGAACAGAGCGCATCACTAATAAGTTAAGATAAGATCATATCACATACTTCAGTTTTTATAATGTAGTTGACATATATATTAATTGAGTGACTTCCTATATCCTGCACAAAGTATCATGAACATAACAGCAGATTTTTTAAATTTTCCCAAATTACAATGCATTTTGGCACAGTATCCAATCAGTGCAATAATGAAAGTTTGTGAACCTTTAGAAATTTCTATATATCTGCATAAATACGACCTAAAACATCATCAGATTTTCACACATGTTCTAAAAGATGATAAAGAGAACCCAATTAAACAAACGAGATAAAAATATTATACTTGGTCGTTTAAATATTGGGGAAAATGATCCAATATTACATGCAAAAGTATGTGAACCACTAGGTTTAGCAGTTAAATTGAAGGTAAAAGAAGAGTCAGGTATTGTCAATCAATGGGTTGACAATCAGGTGTGAGTGAGCACCCTGTTTTATTTAAAGAACTTCGATCTATCAGAGTCTGATTTTCACAACACATGTTTGTGGAAGTATATCATGGCATGAACAAAGGAGATTTCTGAGGACCTCAGAAAATGGGTTGTTGATTTTACAAATAGGTTACAAAACCATCTCTCCACCAATCCACAGTCAGACAGACTGTTTACAAATGGAAGAAATTCAAGAACATTGTTACTCTCACCTGGAGTGATCAACCAACAAAGATTACTCCAAGAGCAAGATGTGTAGTAGTCCACAAGGTCACAAAAGAACCCAGGGTAACCTATTTCACATTGGATAATGTTAATGTTCATGAGTCCATCATCAGGGGAACACTGAACAATAATGTGTGCATGGCAGTGTTGCAAGGAGAAAACCACTGCTCTCCAAAAAGAACGTTGCTGCCCTACTGCAGTTTGCTAGGATAAGAACAGGATGACATTGAAATGATCTTATGTTTATCTCAAAGTATACCACCTTACATTAATCATGATATGTAACAATATTCATTCCAATGTTAAATTTTATTGTCAATATTTCTTTTTATAGATTTACATGACTGCAGTTTTCATGGAAGGACCCTTATTCAAAAAGGTCTATAACAGTTAACCCCTCAATGTCCCTGGACATATCAGCAGGTCAAGACTTAAATTTCTTATTTTCATTACTTCAGACCTTTTGCTTTAATATTTACCATAATTTCTGATCTACTGTACAGTTGTTGCTAAATAATATGCATCAAGATGTATAACTGAATAAGAAGCTTAAACTGTAAAGGATTAAAAAGTCAATAAACATTTGTTGGCTCCATTAGTACAATAGAGGTCATTTTAATGTCACTTTGCTAGTCAATATGTCTTTATACACTTGAATGAAACCATGAATAACAGCTTATAGGAAGAGAAGACAAGACGTTTCGGTGCCAGCCTTGGCATGATAGGAAGAAGACCCATTTTATTCTTGGCACTGCCCATGGTCTATTTTAAGTAGGGCACTAAATACCATCATATGCTAAGTAGATATTTTATTTTTGCATATGTCTTTTGCTATATGTCTTGTGCCAAAGCAAAGTTATTATAACTCATATAAATAAATTTGCAATACACTCATAAATGCATGATATATGAGTTGCCATTTTGGCACTTTTTTTTTTCTTCACAAATTACATGAGATGTCATGTTCCCTGAGATGTGTTTGGGTTTAATTTCCATGTTGGCTGTTTGCATGGTCAGGATCTGTGTGTGTCCTCTCTGCCTAGCTTCATCAGACTGGTAACAGGGTGGAGGGAGGCGGTTATTGTGATACCCCAGGGTTTGCTTTGCTCATCTCTGCTCACAATTGCTGTCCCTTCAGCATGTCACCTCACACCATTCTATTAAACTGTCACATCGTTCCAAATAACTTTCCTTCATCCACAGAAAAGAGGCTCTTTTCGTCCAGAAAGGAGCCTGAGCTGGAAACATGGTGGATTCAACATGCCAAGGGATTAGCACAATTGGGGTAGAAATGGGGTGAAGGCCCATTACTTTGTGTAAAATAAGGGGATATGCAAATAGGCTGCACTTTGTGTTCTCCTTTTTGCATCACTTGCTGTGTTATAAATGGGCTCCTGCCAGCATTGTTTCAGCCTTTTATTAGAAATGCAGGGGCGTCCTTGTTGTAGCAGGTTGGAGTGCAGTCAAGCCAGAGTGTACAGCTTCAAAACAATGGAGGAGCGCTATCAGAAAGATGCCAGGGTGACGAGGCTGCAGGAATCCCATTCTTCCTGCTTATCCTTCAAGCCTAGCATAATTAGACCCTTTCATCTTAGCACTGGGTAATGCTCGTCACCCGCCTGAAAGCAGTTATTTTGAGAGGAACAATCAGATCATGGTCAGCTGTGTTGAAGAACAGACATTGCTCATTCTTCAGCTTGCATTTTACACCCAGAGCTGTCACTCAAAATCCACTGGTGATCAGGAACCTCATTGATAGTTACCACACCTGGGGATTATGAGAAAATGATCAACAAGGAGGTGGTATGAGGTGGCCTGCTGCCATTATTATTTTCCAATAAAAGAATGCAATGGGGTATTTTATTTCTCTTATACCAGAGCAGTTAATTTATTTTAATTTATTTTATCAGTTATTAATGAACTATTTATAGTTACATTTAATGTTATGAAATGTACTGTACGCACAACAAATTAGTTCCTGTTATCACTCACGTTATATAAAACAGTCGTTCTCTTACACTCCTCTCTTCTCTATAGACATCAGCATTTCACAAGAGAATCAATCGCTAAACTGTGTTTAAGTTTCCTCATTTATTATGCAGACGATCTATCGGGCCAGCAAGCCAGCAGGGGTCACTATGGCATAGAACACATAGGGCAGGAAAAGAGCTTATGTGGTGTCCCCTGAGAACAAAGACATGCACATGAAGATTTTATGTCCGTAGAAGGTGATAGCGTTAAACAACTTTCAGCATATATTCACCAACCCAGCCTGAGTCCATTTCACCTGAAGACTAAAGGAGTCCAATTGCTGAATGGGTGATTTATTATAACATGGCTGGTTTGCTAACTGATAAAAAGTATGGAATTCCATTTATGGATGTCATTACCATGCTAAATGTGCGGACTAATCTGAAATAGACCATTGACTACTCACATAAAATACCTTATTACACATTTCGGCAGGTGGCCCGTAATAATGTAAGCCACTACAATATAATTTATATGCACTCTCAAGACAAGGGTATTATAATTTTCAAAAACTTAAAAAGTGAAATAATAGAATTTTCTTATTATTGCACCCTAGTAGGGGCATCCAATTTGTTTTTATAACTGAGATAAATTTTAGATAACTGGGTGAAAAATTGTGGCTTAGTGGTAAGCACTGTTGCCTTGCACCTCCACTGGGGGTTGGGGGTTTGAATCCCACCTCCACACTGTGTGTGCAGAGTTTGTATGTTCTTCCCATGTTTCGAGACTTTCTTCTGGGTACTCCAGTTTCCTCTCACAGCCCAAAGACTTGTACTGTAGCCAGATTGGCGTTATTAAATTGTCTGTCATGTGAGATTGTGCCATGTGATGGGTTGGCTCCCCATCCAGCATTTCCCGTTGCGTTGTTCCCCCAGTTCCCTGGGATAGAATCCAGTCTCCCCTGCAACCCTATTTTGGATAAGCATTATGGGTAGTTGGATGTTCACACAGTAATGATCTAAAAACATTTTCATGCAAATACATTTCTGAACTTCTCAAGGGGGATTGTGTCATAAACGTATGAATATATATTAAATAACAGACACGCTAAATGTCTTGTGGCTATATTAATTTATAAATAACTCCAAAGACTATTTCCGCATGGGGATTTCCCCTGATAATGTCTATCCCCTCAGAGATTTCATCCTTTCAGGGTAATGAAAATTCTCAGTCTTCCATGTGCATTCCATGTGCACTGCATTTGAGGTGCGTATTCACAGAAATCGCCAAATAGTCAATTTGCCTGTGAGCTCAAATCACACCATAATGTCATTTTATAGAGTTCAGGTCTATTTTTGATGCTTTAAAGGTCTCCATTCAAATATTAAAGACTTTCCCTATGGGAGTACCAGCCATGGCTGTGCCCTGTATACCAAAGGCTCAGATGATTGTGTTAGAAATATTTTTTTCCAGCTTGAATGCTGAGAGTGTAAAGTGTAAACTAAATTCCTTTGCTGAAATATGATTTTTATTGATGACAATAGGTGACCTGGATTTTCTGCTGACACAGATAAACTAAAAAAGAAAAAAAGAAAAAAAGCCTCCTCCACTAAGCTTCATCTCTGAGATAACGTTATTATTTGATGATGCTTTACCTATTTAATATTAACATTAAGATGATTTTTTAAATGTTCATAGACAGAGAACATTTTTCAAACTATCTTAAAACAAACACTTAATTTGTCCATTAATACAGAGTCCAAGAATAGAAGATTGGAGTAAAAAATCAAACAGAACTGATGCATGTTGTATCTGCATTCCCTGTCAGACTGAGCAGTAAGTGAATTGAACTTATGCTGCGTTATTCATAAACTGATTATGAATCACCCAGCACCTTCTGAACACCATCCTCGCTCGTTCATTTATTCTCATAGCACACCGTTCCTATAACCAGGGAGTGATGAGAATGCAGAAATTTAGAATTGGGGTATCCATTTCAAATGACAATATGGGACGCTCTGCAGGACAGTTTAATTTCGCCCTTGCTTCTGAAAGCGAGTGGAGAGAGAAAATGATTAACATGCTTTTCTCAGTCAGTACTTTTGCACTCAACTACTGCACCTTTGTTTTTTGCTGTTGTATGGATGAACATTTCTTTAACATTTTCCCCAATTTTCTCCTTCAATTTGCTCTTGCCATTTCCCACCCACTAGTCACATGACATCTACCAACTGGGGAGTGTGGAGCAAACACGTGCTTCCTTATAGAGGAACATTTCTGACATACCTTTAAATAAATGGTCACACTTGTACTGACTGATATAATGTCCGGCTATCCATCACACCTCTAATGATACTGTTTTATGAGCTGCAGATAATAAACGAATGGAAGCTTGCATGGTACCTAGATGAAGCTAATGTTTCTGGGCCACTCTTGACAAAATAAAAAAATAAAAAAATAAAAAAATACATTTGGTATGCTTTAGCCTTTTGTTTAACATTTTTAAGCAAATTTGTGTAAAACCTGGTGCACTATGTTAGATCACATCCACCAGAGTGTCATATGAAGATGTGCTTTAATGTAAAGGACAAGACTCAATGAAAGTCTAATCTTTTGTAAAAAAGACTTAACACTGTCAATTTATCTCATCCATTTTCTGAACCGATTATCCTACGCAGGGTCGCAGGGAACCTGGAGCATATCCCAGGGTACTCTGGGCACAACATGGGGAACGCCCTGAGTGGAGTGCCAGCCGATTGCACGGCACAATCTCACACTATGGGCAACTTGAAAATGGCAGTCAACCTACAACGCATTGAAGAGACTGGGAGAGGAAACCAGAGTACCAGGAGGAAACCCTTGAAGCACAGGGAGAACAAACAAACTCTGCACACACAGGTTGGAGGCAGGAATCAAACCGCCAACCCCACAAACATGCTAAGAGGCAAACATGCTAACCAATAAGTCACTGTGTCCCCTTCAGTTTAGTTCATTTAAATTCAAATATGAATACTAGACATAGTGCAGAAGTGCATATAGTGTGTTTAAAATACAATCTCAGACATTCAACGTGATCTTCCCACTGTATCTGAATAAATATATTATGTACAGTCGGGGAAAAAAGTATTTGATCCCCTGCTGATTTTGTACGTTTGCCCACTAACAAAGAAATGATCAGTCTGTAATTTTA
>JAOUWY010000054.1:10620530-10633440 GCA_025728095.1 Prietella phreatophila | reverse complement strand
TGTGTGTGTGTGTGTGTGTGTGTGTGTGTGTGTGTGTGTGTGTGTGTGTGTGTGTGTGTGTGTGCGCGCGTGTGTACATCTCTTTCACCTGCAGCACTTTGCCTTAATGTCTGCAATATCTTAGGATTTGGGCAATGTGAAAAAAACAAGTAATGTTTGTGATCAATTATTCATTCACCATCAACTTATAAAAACTCCCAACACTTGTTTATACATTCCTTCCTCTGGCAACGTTTGTCTTTTTTACTCCTGGTCAGAGAATGTTGCTGTTCATTTAAATTTTTAAAAAATCCATGAACCTTTTCTTAATTTGATGCTGAGTAGATCTGACAATGCATTGCTCTTTATTGGTAATTAAAAGAGAGGGCCAGTGGATAGCATAATGAGGTCTCACTAATGCTTTGATGTATGTCTGACTGACATGCTTTTTTCCATGGCATGAATAATGAAACTGATATTTCCCTGCTGGAAACATTTTGATGACATCATATTACATTGATTAAGGTTTCTTAATTTCATTGATGCATTCTGGGTAATGGCTATGCTAACCTTCTATTAAGAAGTCATCAGAGGAATCTTTGGAGTGCTGGGATGCATTTTGCAGGAGCCTGCTAGGACAGGATGATAGAAAAGTGGACATTCAGTTTCATCCAGGAGATGGCAAGAACAGCAATGGCTAATCTGAGGTCAGGCTGTACTTATTATTTATTTTACTTTCATGTGAGCATGCCTCCTTTACTCTGATAGAAAATCATAACCACCATTAATATGGTTATTCTAAAGATTTGTTGCTTCATGTCTGCCCCCAGATGGACACTTGGAACTTCTAAGGGCATTATGAACTAAAATCTATTTGTCAGGAATGCAGATGAGGACACAAGTGCAGGTAGACAGGTCTTTAATAATCAAAGCAATCAAAACAGACGTAATCCAAAAAGAGTCTATTTGCAGGCAAAGATCAGGTGATTAATGAGCAACATAAACGAGATGAGGCAAGAGCAAGTCAAGAAAACCAGAAAGAAGATCAAGAACCAGGGTAACAGCCAATATTCAAAAAGCTTGGTAATGACTGGTGAAAACAACATGGAGCATTTACTTTGCAAAGTGAGGGTGCTTAAATACTGTGTGCTTGATAGAGTCCTGTTCAACCCAATCAATATTCGGGTGAACGTGAGAGTGTCTGTGATGGTGATGTGTTGTAGTCCTTGGTGGCCATGTTTGTAGGCAGTGCTATATTCTGGGAACCGTAGTTCAACACAGATTCTGGTGTGGACATGACAATATTATTTTGATGACTATTTTTATTGACAAGGGTGGGAAAAGTACTCAAATTCCATACTCAAGTAAAAGAAAATGACACATCTAAATCAATACTCTTAAATTTTAAAGGTATAAAATGTAATACTTTTAATATTTAAACAAAAATTATACTCCTCAATTTCAAATATAAAAACATCTGTATAAGAAAGATTCACAGAATAAACAGATGCCTTCCTCAAATCAGTCATTTTCATTATTGAAGGTTTAGATATTTGATTTTTCATCAAAGAACCAAAGAGCATGAGGGAAAAACTTTATTCCAAATCTCTCAAATATTAGCTAGGATGATAACTCTAATATGTTAATAACTAGATGGTATAATACAAATTTCCTTGATAAATATAAAGTGTATGTAGGAACTGCTTATAGAGCTGGGTATTAGATCTTATTCTCGCCATCACATCTTTTAAAGTTTACAACTGTTCTGAGTTTAGGTCAGGGAATATATAACTAGTTTTGACATTTCTGGAAAATCTTGATACGTGGTGGCTTAGTGGTTAGCATGTTCATCCAGGGTCCGGGGTTCAATTCCCGCCAGCGCCATGTAGCCATGGAGTTTGCATGTTCCCCTCTTGCTGCGGAGGTTTACTCCGGGTACTCCGGTTTCCTCCCCCAGTCCAAAGACATGCCACTTTGGTCTGAGTGTCCAAAGACATGCATGGTAGGCTGATTGCCATGTCTAAAGTGTCTGTTGTGTGTGTGTGTGAGTCCCTGCAATGGACTGGCACCCTATCCAGGGTTCAGGGTGTACCCTGCCTTGTGCCCGAGGCTTCCTGGGATAGGCTCCAGGTTCCCCGCAACCCTGAACAAGGAGTAAGCGGTAGAAGATGGATGGATGGATGGATGGATGGATGTGAACAATGCAATCACATATGAATTACACTATGAACTACATGTGGAAAATAAATGAATCATGTGTGGAAAAAAATCATGTGAAAAAATAAAAATGACTATCACATAAAACCATAAAAATTTTTCTCCTCTTCTGTCACCCTATTTGCTCCTTGAGAAGTCCTTGTGTACAGTACTTTTTTTTGGAATTGGAGTCGTAAAAACTGTGTGAAATGCAAAATATGAAGTGTCTAAAACTTAAGTTGTATACATTTCAAGTGACGTTTATGTGAATTTTTTGCAGGGGAGGAAAGTTACATGTATGTGAAATTAAAATCTATAGATTTCACCTTTTATTTTGACATCCTATTTACCATGAATTAAAGTTTGTAAACTTTTAGGACTTGGACACTATAAATTTGAAGGATCTGTAGCTGTTTGTTGCTGTGCATCTATTATTTGGCTAATGCAGCGACTGTTTGTTATTTCCAACAATGTCACCAACAGCTGTCTGGACAAATGCTTCCATTAAGATAATAGTGAAAATTGTGCATGTTACTCATGCTTAACATGAATATTTATGCCACCATTTGGCCTGTCAAGATGCTTTTACTATAACCAAACAACATAACATACTGAGTGGTTTGTCAATACTGTTTAAAAAATGTTAAACCTGGGTTCAGGTTATATTTGGGTTCGGCTGTCAAAATGCTTCTGTGAGATTTCCTCTTAAATCATGAAGGAGCGGCATGTTATTTGGCCTGACAAGAATGTTCAGTAAAATGATTGAGTCAAGCCAACATGCATATTCACCAATACAGAGCTGCTAATTCTATCCCTTAACAACAGGATGTGTCAGTCTGTAACTACTAATGGTTTATGAAAGAAGACAGAGCAAATGAAAAGCATAAGGAGCATTTAATTTTGCTATGATTTACAAAATTATATAAATATATATTAACCACGAGGCAGTTTCATTAGGTACATTTAATGCTGATTTCATGGAAAATGCTTTGGAGCTATATCTTTTACAGCAGTTAAAAATGGAATACCTTTGACAACCATTTTTCTTATATACACAGTATGTGGCTATATATAGCCTGTTGTGAGAACCTCAGTAAGAGAGAACACACACAGAGAAACAATAAAAGAGTGTTCCACTCTGATGAAGCAGTCCACTGATTGCCAGGACACATGTTTCTACTGACTCTCGCACATGCTTTCTTGTACACCAAATCTACAAGAATGATGGAACAGTGTTATTACAATTTCTTGCCTTTTCTCCTGTCAGATACTGCAATTATAGATCATGTTCTGCTTAGCGGGTGCTATCCTTCTGAAGCTCAGACATAATGACCATGTTAGAGAAACCAAGAATTAATATTTTATTGGAAATTAATCCTTGGACAATTTGGTTTTTTAAAATTTTTTATTATTTGATCATTTTGTCCGTGTTAATGCAAACAACATAAATTTAGCAAAAAGTGTGTATTTTTATTGGAATTTTAATAGTTCTCCCTCATTTGCTTTCTTAAATCTATTTTAAACTAGGTACACAAAATTACACTCACGACTATAAGGACAAAAATGTCCTCACTGAAACCCATTCGAACTGCAATATTTAATCCCCATGAGGTTTAAGCATGAAATCATGCATTCTGTGTTAATAGGCTTTTATTTTGTTGACAAGATTTCAAAACATTGAATGGAAAAAAAATAATAATCAGAAATGTGTATTATTTTCTCAGATTTAGCCTGTGGAGAATATACATGCTTTTCCTTTCTTTCTTTCTTTCTTTCTGATTCTGCTGTGTTATAGAGCGCTGCAGACCAACTGAATAAATGCTGCAGCTGTAATTGTATGTGTGTGTTTGTATGTGTGTACTGAACATTTTATTTGAGGGAACAGTTTGAAAGGGAAATCACAAATCCCAACCCATGTATATGAGATAAAAAAAGTTACTCAGCTTCAATGTAAAGAAACTGGCGATTAAAGGGTTAAAATTCTGACAATGAATGAATGTTTGGTAATTATGATCAGAACCTGCGCTGGTAAAAAGTCAGTGAAAGTGGAAAAAAAATATGAATATATAATATTTCCATTTCGTGGAAATTTTTGTTCTTTATGATCCTGAGCCATGGCAACTTGATGGCTCAGATTCATAAAGGCCAAAAATTTCCACGTCAAAAAACTATCAAAAAAAAACTTGTCATCAAGTCGCCATGGCTCGGAAACGAGCCTAGGGCCTTTAACTAACTAACTAACTATGAACCTGAGTGGTAGTTTTTTATTTATTTATTTATTTATTTATTTGTCTGACACTGCATAAAAAAATATGAATGCATCAAAATTAATGCTGTTAATCATTGACATATCAAATACTGTAATAACCATAGAACAAATAATTCTGCTTTAGTATATGGAAAATAATTACTATATTACTACGTTTTTTTTTTACATATAACATCTGTGGCATTTTGTAAACAAACCAGCATTTAAAGGACTCCAATTCTGAAAATGAATGAATGTTTGTTAATTATGATTAGAACTGAGAGGCTTAGTGGTTAGCATGTTTGCCTCACAGCTCCAGGGTCCGTGATTCGATTCACGCCGGGGCTATATGTGTGTGTGTGTGGAATTTGCATGTTCTCCCCGTGCTGCGGGGGTTTCCTCCAGGTACTCCGGTTTTCTCACCCAGTCCAAAGACATGCATGGTAGGCTGATTGGTGTGGCTAAAGTGTCCGTAGTGTATGAATAGGTGTGAGTGTGTGTATGTGATTGTGCCCTGCGATGGACTGGCACCCTGCCCAGGGTGTACCCCGCCTTGTGCCCGGTGCTTCCTGGGATAGGCTCCAGGTTCCCCGTTACCCTAAAAATGAGTAAGCGGTAGAAGATGGATGGATGGATGGATTTTTATGACAGTTTTTGGACATGGACATTTTTGTCCTCTATGGACCTGATAATGTTTTAATTGACACACAAGGGTTAAGAGCAGTGAGTACTAGATGGTGATATATGGTACTGTTCCTCTCCCTTGCCGTAACGCTTCAGTGAATGTTCATGTCATGTAATGAAGGTGCAAGTGCAGATTATTTTACTTATGGTGAGTGAAAATAAAACAAAAGACTATGATACCAAACACAATAAATCTGGGCAAGGGAACAAGGGACACATAACCAGGGTAGCAGAGATCAACAAACCACAATGATAACCAAAGACTGTGTGCTGTTTAAGATGTGACTTTAAACCAAAATGTGAATCAGGTGTAAACAGTCATGGGACATGGTCATGTGAGGTGCAATAGCTTATGGGAATCGTGATTTCATTATAACCATGACAGTTCACATCAAACAACAGAAACAAATCTCAGTGATTTTTATTGTGTTGTTGGCTGTTGGTACCTGAAGGGCTGGTTTGAGTATTTCAGAAACTGCTGATCTCCCGGGATTTTCACACACAGCAGTATCTGGAGTTTTAAAAAAATGGTGGAAAAAAAAACACAGAAAAGCATCCAAAAAGCACTGCTGATGAGCAAGGCCAGAGGAAAATGGTCAGACTGGTTTGATCTGACAGGAAGCCTATAGTCGTGAAGAGTGTACAGAATGCACAACACTCCAAACTTTGAGATGGATGGGCTACAAAAGTCGAAAATCAAATCAGGTTCCACTCCTGTCGGCCAAGATCTGATATCTGAGACTACAGTGGGCAAAGGCTAACTAAAAGGGGATTTCTACACAAAGGGGTTCACTACGTTCACCCAGGTGAACTTCTAATCACTGGAATATGAATATGATCTCTGTGATTGGTGCCAGATGGGCTGGATTGAGTATTTCAGAAACTTCAGGGATTTTCACTCACAATATTCTCCGTTTACACAGAAAAACAAAAAACATCCAGAGAGTAGCTTTTCTGTGGGCACAAAACACCTTGACTATGAGAGACATCCAGTTTTGGTGAGTCTGTGCCCACTGTAGCTTTTGATTCCTGTTCTTGGCTGACAGGAATGGAACCCAATAGTCTTCTTGTATTGTAGCCCATCTGTCAAGGTCCAGTGTGTTGTGTATTCTGAGATGCACCACTTTCAGATTTCCACTCACCACGGTTGAAAGAATGGTCATTTGAGTTTATTGATTCCTCTGGCCTCTCTCATCAACAAAGAATTCACACAGAACCGCCGCTTACTGGATGCCCGTCATCCCCCCCACCACCACCACCACCATTCGGTGTAAACTCTAGAGACTTCTATGCATGAAATTCCCATGAAATCAACAGTTTCTGAAATATTAAAACCATTAACCATAATCAAAAACAAGACAAAAAACAAATTAAAAGCAATATTAAAACCAAAAATCACGCCATGGGCAAAGTCACTAAGATCCCATTTCCCCCGTTCTGATGTTTGATGTGAACATTAACATCTGTATCTGCACGATTTGATGTATTGCGCTGCTGCCACATGATTAGCTGATTAGATAATTGGATAAATGAGCAGGTGTGCAGGTGTTTTTAATAAAGTGTGCAGTGAATGTATGTCACATGTATTTAGTAAAAATATGACTGCATGATAAATTATCCACAATTACTCCCAGCCTGAGGATATTTGAATATTCATGAATTCATGCACCTTGAATTACAAAGCTTGTGTGATAATAACATGAATATTCATGCTGGAAGAGTGTGTAGAGAAAGTGCATGTGCAGTGATGTGCACGCAGAAAACCTGCATTTAGAGTATTTCATGCAGGTGTAAATGCAGAGGCTGGATATTAAACGAGGTCTGCTGCACACTGTGGAATTGAGAGGCGGGTGCATTTGCATGGCTTGTCTACATCTTGTCAAAACATGTTTAGTGCTTCATCTGATTCAATACCACAACTGTAATGAAGAACAAATGTCACCAAAATCTTATTAATTAATTAATTAATTAATTAAATAAATAGCCGTCTGCCAGAGATTTCCTTGTTTTAATTTCAGCCAAAGAGGCTTGCTAAAAGCAGAGCACATTGTCATGAATCAGTGATTGCCTATAAAGCTTCAGAACACAGCAGTCTACCTGATTCACTTCAATAGTTTGTGTGAAATCCTGACTGAGCTGGGCCACAGCTGCCTGGCAGGGATGCGGGTTTGGATGTCAGTGCCCTGCATCTTTTGAGGGATTCACTCCCAAAGCCTGAGGCAAAAAAAAAAAAAAAAAAAAAGAGTAAGAGAGAAAGGTTATCCTCACATGGCACGTAAGCATGCTGCGATCTAGCATGCCATAATCACTCTGAAACACCATATGGCACAGCCCCTTAGATTTAACTGAAAACACAGTTCCGGCCACTTGGGAAAAGACACGATTCATTTAATCGTTCCACTAGATGTTATAAAGTCCTTCAGTCAATGTTATTATTTAATCTATTCATCAGAAATGGAAAAATACTTTTGTGAAAATGTGAAGCATTTCTAATTGTATAATTACTATATTTTATATAACTGCTGTGGGGATTAATCTTTAATAATCAGTTGTATCCTTGATTTTCACCAGGATCTGAAGTGAATTCCCAGGCTGGATTTAGGTATCATTTAAGTAATTTTTCATCTTTCCTCATGAAGACATCCATGTCTTCAATTTTTGGTTACATTTTTACAACTGTTAGTGTGAGATCATCATTGATGTAATGACCACTGATACAGGCAATGAGGCACAATTGAAAAGATATGTGCAAGCACTTGGAGTATGTACAGCACTCCAGAGATGATAAGTGTGTGGAACTGGAGCATTAATGAGTGTCTTTATAACATAAAAGAATACCGCAAACAGACTGAAAAAAATGAGATTATGCTTCTTGTCTGGGCATAGAAAGTCACAAAGATGTCTGGAAAGACACAGCCTGTCCAGCTCCATCTGTCTTTGTGTTCCACGATCACAATGATTCTTGCAACATTTAGGATATTAAGAGTTTTTCTCTCAAAGTGAATATGAAATGATGAAAGTAGTATGATCCAGAAGAGGATGGGTTCCCTTTTGAGTCTGGTTCCTCTCAAGATTTATTCCTCATGTTGTCTCTGAGAGTATTTCTTTACCACAGTTGCTTCTGGCTTGTTTATCACGAATCTAAATCTAAATCCATATCCAGATTTTTGTAAAGCTGCTTTGCTAAAAGCACTATATAAATATGTGATATGGAATACAGCACGGAGGCTTAGTGGTTAGCATGTGGGGGTTTCAATTCCTGTCTCTGCCCTGTGTGTGCGTAGAGTTTGCATGTTATCCCAGGGCTTCTGGGTTTCCTCCGGGTATTCTGGTTTCCTTTCCCAGTCCAATGAGATGTACTGTAGGATGGTTGGCATTTCCAAATTGTCTGTAGCTTGTGAATGGGTGCATGAGTGTGTGTGCGGTTGTGCCCTGTGATGGCGTGTTCCCTAGGATAGACTCCAAGCTCCCCGCGACCCTGTGTGGGATTAGCGGTACGGTAAATGGATGGATGATGTGATACCCTACGTATTGTTTTCCAGCTGTAAAGTAATTCTTTAAAACATTTCTCTCACAAGCCAGTCTTGGCTAAGAAACAGCTACATTCACAAGAACAGTCCATTTAACAGTTCAATTTTAGTGGAACTAGTTGCAACAGCAACAATAAGGGATATAATTTTTTTATATATATAAAAAAGTGACACTGGGGCTGATTTCATTCTAACCCAGACTGTAGAATCATGCAGCCTATTATTGACAACCGTGTCAAGGTGATTACACAGAGTGAAACATACCCTTTGGCAAATATTTTTCAGCCCATTTTGCTGATGCATCTGTAACACATCATCAGCAGTGACTGAGTAGGCAGACTTGAAATACAATAAATCAGACTTAAAAAAAGAAAGAAAGAAAGAAAGAAATCACAAATGCAGCTGTCTAATCATTTGCCCCACATCATTCTTAATTATGCCTTCAATATATGATGTGATATTATGGTACAATATATTGCTCAGCATTAATAGTTTCATTGTTGAGCTTATTGATTGATGTTAATTGTCTAATATCTAATCTAATATCACCACAAGCTGTCACTGAACATCAGTGAACATGAGCTGAATAAATATAAAATGAAATCAGGTTTACAATCAGTAATATTGTTGTTCGAGTCATAATTTCAAGAAAATAAAATTTTTTGAAACGCTGAGACAATTCATAGATTTAATTAATGAATGTGCTTTTCTCTCTAAAAATGCCAGAAAGATGCTTACACATGTTTACAGTAACTTTCAGACTTAATAAATCACACTGTAGATGTGAAAATAATCCATTTGTGCTTATTTCGCAATGTAATTTTCACAATGTCCCAGATTGCACATTCATTATGGCAGTAAAACGGATGTGTTATTTTTCTAATTTGAAAGCTGCAATCTTTACGACAGCTTTTTATATCTTTTCAATGTTGCACATGTTGCATGTGCAAACATTTGGTGCATCAGGACCTAAGTATAATGTACATCAGATGGAAAGTGGGCGGGCTTAAAATAGTTTAAAAAAAAACAAACTATTATATCAGCATTATAGAGAATCTCCTAGCTCCACTATTCTCTTCTTATTGATGCACCCTTTTCAACCCCTGTATAAATTGGCTTAAACTGGTATTCATTATCTGAAAGAGAATGCACCATACGCTTGAGGATATCAGCAGTCCTAAATCTGCAAGCTGTGTTGATTCAGCAGGCTTCAGTGGTACGGGTGGTGAAGAGACCCTGACACACCCTCATACTGAGTGGGCCAGTGACCCTGCAACATGCAATCAAGGGAGACACGTCATTGTCTGATTAATGAGAGTGAGTTGTTTAAATATTACCCTTTATCCTCTCCCTCTTTTGATAAATTAGGGGGACTTTTGCTGAGTGTGCAGTGGTGTTTAAATTCCTTTCGAGCCTTAGACGATGATGACAACGTGTCCTTATTCCCTTGTACTGCAGAAAACGTGCTCAAGCACTGCATATAAAGTCTGGCTCCAGAGGACAGGGCGCAAGTGATCAAAATACTAAGAAAGGCCTGAATTAATATGCACATGTGTGTTGATAATATTATAACCATCATTAGCCATCATATAACCATCAGTGGCTGTGTGAACCACTAATCAGCTGTTGTTGATATATATATTCATGGTGTTTCGCAGACAACATTGAATGCATATGGAACAGCTATCATGATTAATTCCACTGAACAGTAGCTACTCTTTTGTACCCATTTGTGTGGCAAGTCCTTTAATGCAAGAGTGAGCACATCTTCACTGATATCTTAATTAAACATTTCTGCAGATAAATCATTATTTAACCACACAGGGCACATGTTTTGTAGTTCATGAATAGATTGGCCTCATATAAATGCTTGAGGGGTGGCATAGTGGCGCAGTGTGTAGCACTACTGCGCACAGCTTCAGGGTCTCCAGTTTGATTCTTTGTATTCCTGTCTTGCGCCCAGTGTTCCGGATCCACTTCGACCCTGACCATGACAAAGTGGATACTAAAGATGAATAAAGAAAGTGCTTGAATAACAAAATAATTGCATCACTACTTGTCTTAACCCTCCTTAACCCCAACTTCCATTCCAGCCTTTACCCACTTAGTACAGAATATTATTATTATTATTATTATTATTATTATTATTATTATTATTATTATTATTATTATGATTATTATTATTATTATTATGCATTATTATTAGTGTACAGGGGGCACGGTGGTTTAGTGGTTAGCGCATTTTCCTCACACGTCTAGGATAGAGGGTTCGATTCCTGCCATAGCCCTATGTGTTTGGAGTTTGCATGTTCTCCCTGTGCTTAAGGGGTTTCCTCCAGGTACTCCGGTTTGCTCCTCCAGTTCAAAGACCTGCACTGTAGGCTGATTGGCATGGCCAAAAGTAACTGTAGTGTGTGAATGCGTGTGTGATTGTGTCCTGTGATGAATTGGCACTCTATCCAGGGTGTCCCTCGCCCTGTACCTCATGACCCCTGGGATAAGCTTCAGGTTCACCGTGACCCAGTACGGATCAGCACAGAAAATGGATGGATGAATTAGTATACAATGCATTAGTGTCCAGTCTAATATTCCACAAAATAGTTCTAAAATAATTAATAATCTTCTGTAATTATGACTAGCCTCACAACATTACTAGAATGACTCAAACAGCATTCTAGTCAATAACAAAGCCATTATGGAAAGTGCTAACATTCCTATGACAAAAGATTTTGCAGCTACATTGTAGGAAAGTTTAAAAATGCTACCTTAGAACACCCCCAAAAAACAGTCATGGAACTGAAACTTTATACTGTAACTTCCAGAAATTGTTCTTGGTATGCATATTATAGTAACTAGATATCAAAGCTCAGAGATTTATGTCAAGAATTTGCTTGGTGTTCTCCATCCATCCATCCATCTTCTAACGCTTACTCCTTCAGGGTCACGGGGAACCTGGAGCCTATCCCAGGAAGCATCGGGCATGAGGCGGGGTACACCCAGGGTGCCAGTCCATCACAGGGCACAATCGCATACACACTCACACACCCATTCACACACTATGGACAATTTAGATACGCCAATCAGCCTACCATGCATGTCTTTGTACTGGGGGAGGAAACCGGAGTACCTGGAGGAAACCCTCACAGCACGGGGAGAACATGCAAACTCTGCACACACATGGCCCTGGCGGGAATCGAACCCCGGACCGAACGTGAGGCGAACGTGCTAACCACTAAGCCACCATGCGTCCTTGCTTGATGTTCTATCAAACATTAAGCACAATGGAAAAATACTGTATACTGTACCTTCATATATTTAATTGCCATTATTATATACTGGTAAAAAATCTTTTTAATGTTTCACGGGTACGGTTTTATAGGTGCAATAATAAGCAATGCACATATTTAAGTTAGAGAAGTTTGTTTCCTAGTTGGCGATAGTTATTTGTGCAGACTAAAATGAAACAATGACTCCCATGGTGATGAAAAGCCCCCAAAAAATCTAACAACAACAAAAAAATCTACACAAGACATAGAAACAACACTAGCAATCAGCACCAAAAAACTCTCCTTTATATTGTCAGCAACAGCTGTCTTGGGAGACTTGCTGGGAGAAATGGCCTGGGCCTGTAATTCATCTTGAGGAGACATGTTTATTTTTGTTTGTGGTCTCTTTTTAGGTATAAAAACCCCTATGGAACTGATCATCCCTAGGGCTAGAGACCAAGTCAAGAAATTATTCTATAGGCTATTTGAGAATATCCCAAGTAGCTTGCTTTACAAGGCACAAATGAAAATCCAATTAAGGCCAATCAGGGCCATCATTAAAAAAAAGTTAAAGCAGTCAAAGAAAAGCTGTGAAGAGAAAGGTGAAAGAGTTAAAGAAGATCCTAAATATAGTAATTGCACAATTTAATTAATTATTGGAGTTTTCAAGTTTAAAATCAACTATTACGTAAACACCATACTTAATAACAAGCTGTTTGGAAAGGTTGCAAAAAAGAAGCTCTTCGTGAGAGCAACCCACAAAACGCAGCAGTGATGTGCTCAGAGGAGATGAAAATTAAACTTCTTGGTCACATAATCAGCAGTTTGGTGAAAAAGGGACTGTATATGAGAAAAAGGTCCCATTCCCGAGGTAAAACACAGAGGACCAATAAAGGTTTAGATTTTGGCTATCGGCCCAGGATTGATAGTATCATGAAATCTCTTGAGCACACGGTGGCTTAGTGGTTAGCACGTTCGCCTCACACCTCCCCTTGCTGCGGGGGTTT
>JAOUWY010000054.1:10599603-10610141 GCA_025728095.1 Prietella phreatophila | reverse complement strand
ACACACACACACACACACACACACACACACACACACACACACACACACACACACACACACACACACACACACAAGCCTATAAAACAACTCTTTTTGCAAGACTACTTTTCTCTACTCTGAAAATACAGTTTGCACTCGAGAGACCAGCTGCTATTTGCAAAGCGTAAAATAATAATAAGATCATTCAGTTGTCACTATTTGTTGTTGTGTGTCTCTTCAACCTGCAAGAATGTTATTTTCTCCCTACAGCACACACTTCATTAGACAGGTTCCCCAACACGAAGCGGTCTGATTGGACTATTATAAAACTATTTTTGTGGGTCCACAGAGGCGAGTCTATTTCATATCGCCACTTTTGTATGGTTACAGGGTTGAACATCAGTCCCTGATTATGTTCCAAGTCTTTGTCATTGCGTTTGTCTCTGATGGAGAGCAGTCAAAACACAATTCTGTTGTATTATAAAGGAAGGTCTGACATGATCTGGCATACCAGATATTCATTATGGCTTGTATATGAAATTCACTGATTCCTTTTTTTTGCATAGTTTAACATCATAAGCATAGTTATATGATATTGTAGCCCTTTAGACATTTTTTACACCTTACGTTATTGCTTCCCTGTTTCCAGAAGTTAACATCTATAAAACAAAGCATAATACTCTGACTCCTTTGAAGCAATGGGGAACGAATAGATTTTTCTATTATTAAAGACAGGCAGAGTTCACAGTGTGCTTTGGATCTTTTCTACACCCAGATTAGTAATTTTAGTTTAACCCTTTACTAGAGTCTCAGGCTGCACTATAAAAATAGATAGTTACAGTGCCTTACATAAGTATTTACCCCCTTGAACTTCTCCACATTTTGTAGTGTTTCAACCTGGTACTGAAATGGATTTAAGTGGGATTATATATCATGAATCTTAATTAGTTCTGTTTTATTTATAGTTATGGTTATAAAAAATCTCAAATTCCTGTGGAGCATCATTAAATATAATCCCAATTAAATCCATTTTTGTTCCAGGTTGTACAAAATGTTCAAGTTTAATAGAGTGGATATTTCTGCAACACACTGTAAATATTCTTTCTGATAAAAATTCAGACTTCAGATGTTGAAATTAATCCAAATTTAGACACCAAACCCGATGACTACTAATCAGTGTTTTTGCATGTCAGGGACGTCACTACAAATTCTGACCAACAGAACGGCTCGATTAAAGTGTATACATGCTGAACGAAGTCGAGCTACAAGTTTTTACGCCATTGTGTGCGTAGTGCACATAGCAGCCTCCCCAAGGTCCTTGTGCTCACACAGGAACAGGTTTAAGAAGCGATGTTTAAGAGTCGAACTGTTGATGAAAAAAAGGAAATCAAAAAGAAAATATATTGACTGATATTTTTTTTTATATAATAGGCCTAGCTACGTCCAAGCATACAAGATGTCACACTTGTAATTGCATGGACATAGCTGGTTGGTTCAAGGCTTTAAATTGATGGAGCACAAATCAATCTGCAAATGAGCATGTGTGCAAAACAAGAAAACTATGCACAAGCCGACAAATGATTGATGTCTCTGGAGACACAGAGCCAGGCAAGGCCTGAATACTCTGATTTTCCAGTGCTCAGTATTGATGAAGTAGTGGCGGAAAAGTACCTTGATTACCTCCCTCTCTCTCCCACTGCAATGTGTCATGCTTCATTCCACCAAACCAAATAGTCCAGCAAGATATGAACTTAATTACCTTTATTTAAAAAAAGGATAAAGAACATTTCTGTTTCTGTACAGCTTCCCTTCTGACCTGTTCTTTGACTCAGATATCCGATTTTTTTTTTCTTCCATTTTGGCCAGTCTAAAGGTGCTGAGCATTTTAACACAATTTTAAACAAGATTTTGATCAAAATCCAAATTAGGAATTAATTATGAACTAATCATCTCTATCACTGATTGATTAACGTTATGCTCTGTGCTTGCAGAACATGGATAATCTCTCATATCTCTACTATCCATGCCATTTATATATCTGCTTTCAAGCAGCTGTCTCCATCCAACCATAACTTGTCTTAGCATATGACAGGGCAGGGCACATGATGCATCATTGCAAAGTGTTATTTGTGAGCCTGGAGCATCCCATTCCGAAGCTCTTCCAGCTGTCAGGGCCACTAATGTTCCTGGGATCGATGTTGGTGAAGCGCTGCACCTGCACACACTTCCTGAATAATCAAATGCAAAGATGCAAGGTGTGGCCTCAGGTCATCTCCTACCTACCCCAGAGATCCCAATACTGAATCCTAGGCTTTCACAGAGAGTGCAGGTGATAATGCATACATATCCAGCATTTTGATGAACAGGTTAGGTGGTCTCTAACCTCCCTGCAAGCATATTCAGGCCATTAGCCACATTCCTCTTGCTGAGATCCATTCAGCACTGCAATTTTCCCCAGCAGACAAGTGACAGAGCAAGGAAGGGAGGCAGGCAGATGTGAATTACTCCTCCATCCCAATGTGTCATGCAAGGACAAAAGCACAAACATGACCTTGCCGCAAATTTCCTTCAGCACAAACCTGGTGTGTTCAACAAGTGCCTACATTTTTCCAGCTTCAACACTTAGCCCTCCATGTAGCTTCAGATCATGATACACAAAGTATACACATATAGTGGCTTGCATAAGTATCCCCCCCTAAGGTTTTTGACATTTTGTAATGTTACAACTGAAACATTACTGAAATGCACTTAATTATACAGTACCCTCTGAAAGTATTGGGATAGCAAGGCCAATTCTATTGTTTTTGTAATACGCTGAAGATATTTGGATTTGAGATCAAAATATGAATATGAGATGATAGAAAACAGATTGTTTCTGTAGACTTCTGAATTCATTCTGCTGATGATGATTCATGAGTTACATCATCAATAAAGATTAATGAGCTTGTTCCAGAAGCACCATGCAAGCCCAAACCATGACAATACCTCCACCATTCTTGACTGATGAGATTCCTTGTTTTGGATCATGAGCAGATCTTTTCTTTCTCCACACTTTGGCCTTCCCATCACTTTGGTAGAGGTTATTCTTAGTTCCAGATCTTTTGTGGCTCATCTCTCTATTGTGAATTCCAATATGGCTTTCTGATTCTTACTGCTGATGAGTGGTTTGCATCTTGTGGTATGGCCTCTATATTTCTGCCCTTGAAGTCTTCTTGGAATGGTGGAGTTTGATACCTTCATCCCTGCCCTGTGAAGATTGGTATAGCTCTCACAATGATTCTCTCACCATCTGCTTTTGTTTTATTTGACTGACCTGTTCCTTGTCTGGTTGTTAGTACACCACTGGTTTCTTTCTTTCTTTCTTTTTTATGACATTCCAAATGGTTTTATTGGCTATGTACAATGCTTGTGCAGTGGTTCTGATTCTTCTCAGCTTCAAAATGACTTACTTTTCTTTCATATACAGCTCTCTTGTTTTCAAGTTGGTTCATCCTTTTTAACAACAAATGCAGTCTTCACAGGTGAAACCTACTGCTCCAACCAATGGCAGACATTTGAAGCTATTAAGTCATTAAACAATCAATTTAACAGGGCACGCCTGGGCAGCAAGGAACACATTTATATTTACATTTATTAATTTAGCAGAGGTTTTTATCCAAAGTGACTTCCAAGCAAAGCAATATATCAAGCAAAGAACAATACAAGTAGTGCTACCATGAACGATTTATAATTGAGTTCTAGAGAAGCAAAGTGTGTAGAGTAGAGGAGTAAGAGCCAGCATAACTTTTTAATTATTTTATTATTATTATATTAGTTTTTATTATTTTTAAATAATGTAGGGTTGGCATTTTAGGAGTTAGTTAAGTGCTAACAGTGACAGATTCTGCAGTGTGAATTGAGGTTGGAAGCTCATTCCACCACTGAGGAACAGTTAGTTTGAAGGTTCTGGAAAGGGATCTTGAGCCACGCTGAGTAGGCACTACTAAGTATTGGTCATTAACCGATTGCAGATTGCATTAGGAAACGTAAGCCTCAAGGAGAGTGTTGAGGTATGGGCTGCTGTAAAGACATGGTCTTGTACATGAGCATGAAGGCCTTGAATTTGATATGGGCAGCTACAGGAAGACAGTGGAGGGAGATGTTCCAACACCTGTCAGTCATGTCGGTCATTCATGTTCCAGTATTTTTTATCACTTGAAAAATAAGGTGGTTTCATGTTTCAATAAGGTGGTATGTTATGCTAATATCTTCAGTAGCAATCTACCTAGCTATCACTCAATAGGTGCAGGAATCATCACAGTGGAACAGTCTTCTAGAACCAGGACCACTAGATATAGCAGTTAAAGGCACTGGAGTAACAAATTTTAAGAAGTGGGAAGGTCTGCATCAGAAACACATTTGCATAAGGCCCATAAAAGCTACAGATTACATGACATTCTTTCTAACATATAGAATTGTTAGACTATACAACAAACACTCTTAAGCTAAATAAAACAGCCACAGTTTAGTGTATTGCTTCAGATGGTGATGATGCTTTAGAGCAAGGGCTATCAAAGTTTTTGCAGCCAGGGACCACTTTATCTGTAAAATAATTTCATTCAGTACATATTTATGAACATACTCTAACTATACAAATATTAGTGTATTTAAATGAGAACAACAATAATTCATCTGTTTATTGGAGCCAGATAGTATTTTATTCCTGAACTTTCCACCAACGGAACATACTTTGGAGTTATTCTTGTACAGCTGCAATCAAAATTGTTCAACCCCCCATTGCAAATCAGGTTTATTGTCAACATTTAAAGACTTTCAGCTGTTTGCAATGAACAAATAAAACAAAAGCAATTGAAATAGTTCAGCACAATAAATGCTACAAGTGGTTTCACCAAATTCCACAAATGGCAACATGCACTGAGGTTTCATTGAGCACAGTAAGGCACATAATAAACGCAAAAGGTTTCCATGCTACAATTCCAATATGTGCGCCACTACTGATCCAAAAGCACAAGAAATGTCGGATCAAAATCACATAAATAAGCCACAGAAGTTTGGGGATTCTGTTCTGTGGTGCAATGAAACAAAACATTTTGGAACTTTTTGGCACGATGGATCAGTGGTATGTCTGGAGGTAAAAAAATGAAGAAAGAACAATCTGTCCACAGTCAAGCATGGTGGTGGCTTGGTGATGCTCTGGGGTTGCTTTGCATCCTCTGGCACTTGAAACCTGCAGCGTGTGGAGGCAAGATGGATTCATTGAAGTATCAGGAAATCCTAGGAGAAAACTTCATACCGGCTGTGAAGAAGCTGAAGCTTCGGCATCATTGGACATTCCAACAGGACAATGATCCAAAGCATACCTCAAATTCCACCAAGGCTTAGTTGCAGAAGGAGTCCTGGAAGATTCTACAGGGCCATCACAGTCACTTAACTTGAACCCCGAGGAAAATCTCCGGTGGGATTTGAAGAATGCGGTTGCAGCACACAACCCAAGAATATTACTGAACTGTGGACCATTGCTCATGAGGAATGGGATAAGATTCCTCAGGAACGCTGCCAGAAGCTATGCATCTCATTTGCAGCAGGTCATAACAGCAAAAGGGTGCTCTATTAAGTACTAAAGGTGCTTTCCATGAAGGCGTTGAATAATTTTGCGACTCGAGAAGCCATTATAAGTTGCATTTTCAGTTGAATTTAGGGAAACCACTTGAAGCATTCATTGTATTTCAGTTGCAATGGGGGTTGAATAATTTTGACTGCAACTGTATAGTTCCAGTGACCAGTCAAATAGGCAAATAAATATAAAAATTCTTTTTGGGTTGTGATGTCCACCACTGTAACAAAATAATATATAGATTTTTTTTTAAATCATAAAACTCTGGCTATGCTTTATGGACCCTACGTTGAGAGTCATTGCTTAATACTACTGTAGAGAAAAAATAATAATATTATCTAATAACCCTGGATTAGACAGGCTTCTCTTCTCTTAGATAATAAATCTTACAGCTATTTTGGTAATCACATCTTTGTTCCTCCATTTTCTGTTTTCTCGTGATAGTCAGATTGATGTTACATCAGTGGTGGTGTTGCTGCAGCTGTCAACTTACTGCAGCAGCTAAGCAGTAAAGCCACTGATTTGATTTTTCTAACTGTTCTTGATTGCATGAACATTCTACTATATGCCTAATGTAATCCTGTATACTGTGTTGTTAAAAATAGCGGACTGGCTATTTTTTCCTCATCCATTTGGTTTAGCATTGTCTAATGCTCACTCAACCATTTACTCAACGATTTTCTGCATTATTTTATTTTTATTTTATTTTTTACAAATGTATAGAGGGGAGGGCACAGTGGCTTACTGGTTGGCATGTTTGTCCCATACTTCCAGGAGTGGGGGTTCAAATCTCACCTCTACCTTGTGTGTGCAGACTTTGCATGTTCTCCCTGTGCTTTTAGGGTTTCCTCTAGGTACTCTGGTTTCCTCCCTCAATCCAAAGACATACGTTGTATGCTGACTGGCATTTCCAAACAGTCAGTAGTGTTTGAATGTGTGTGCAATTATGCCATGCTTTGGGTTGGCATGAGCCCTGAGTTCCCTTGGATAGGCGCCAGGTTCCCCCATGACCCTGTGTATGATAAGAGGTATAGACAAATGTATAGTCTTTCCCCTGCCCATGCTCCCTTTTATTTTACTACGCCACAAGACTCTGCATCCCTGATACACAGCGCTCGTTGGATGTGAGTGAATGAAAGTATACAGGTCTGTGAGGTGCTTTGCATCTAAAATTGTAATCAGGAGTGAAGCACCTGAAATGCTGACACTGGGTCCTAGAACCTTGATTTCAAATGTGCCATGCACAAAGTGGAAGGAAACTGCCCTCGACGACATCACAGCTTCCTGCTGTGAGTCACACATTAACATAGCAACTTCCTTCAGTGCGAAAAGCACACATGAATTAGCTGGGTTAATTAGTGGAACTGAAAGCCTGTAATTACAGCCTGTTCGGACATCTGATCTGCTGATTTAAGGTACTGTCCACTGAAAGTATGCACTGGATGCGTATGTGCATATTTATAGTGCAGACCAAGTAATTGGTCGGTTTGTGTTTATCTTTATGCTCCATCTCATTCCGCTTAGGTCTGAGGGTATTTGAATATATATTGGGTGAAACTAATAACTTGAAGTAATTGCACAACTGTCTGTTTAGTTTATTCTTAGTCAGCATTTTGTTGATGCATTTTTATACAACAGAAGACCATTAAAACCTACAATACTGATTTTATATGGCATTTGCATCTGTACTTAGTTGCTGTCATTTTTCAGCATGAGGAGCAATAAGGATCGATGGATAGCAAAGTCTTAGGTTTGTGCGATATAACAATTTAATCATCTTTACGCGATTTTTCACTGCCACAATATCCAGTGATATTCACTCCGATTATATTACCAGATCTGCCAGCCTTTACACATTTTCTGTAGAAGCTCCACAATTTAACTTCGACGTATGCTAATATGAGTCATCACTGAAAAATATCCCAGAAGTGTTGTCTTTTTCTCCCGATAAAACAGGAGATGAGCCAATCAGCAAATGAATCTGGAATGATTTGTGCAGATACTTCAAACTCTCTGATATTAAATCACACTGCCTGGAAGCCCTACCACCTTAACCCATCTCACAATCTTTACTGGCATTGCTTTCTGCCAAGGTAATTGGACAATGTTTTGAGATTATTAATATAAAATAAATCATCATTGTTCAGTATCAGTATAGGATGTTTGACTTAGCTAACATTAGACAAGTACTGTGCATAGTTTAACATCAGTTAACTATATTTATTAGGAATTTCACAAAACAATATCAGCCAAAAATGGTCAAAAGAGGAAAAGGGATGAAAATTTGGGCTTATAGAGATTCAACAGGCCTACAAGACGGTACCGTATTTAAAATTTTATAAATAACAATAATGGTGTTGATCATTAGAAAGTGATTAAATATGCTGGTTATTTTCTCTCTCCTGTGTTGGTCAGATCTCAAATGTGTTGAGGAACAAATTGAGAAAATATCTGCAATTTGTAAAAGGATTCTAATGAAAACACACGTTTTTTTGTCTGTTCACTTTGAATTACTGCAGAATCAGCATCCAACTGAGCTTTCACTATTGTCACTGCCAGCAAGCAGTTCCTGACTGCACAGCTAGTAATATTATTATACCCTTTCTGCACTCTTCTTAAACCTTCACGTCTGGATAATTAAATCATTTATTTACCATTAAAAAATAAAAATAAAATAAAAAATCACCAGCAATGAAAAATCAATATTGCACAAGCCTGTAAAGCCAAAGCTACCATGAAACTTGTCAATCAGAGACATAGCCAAACCAGATCCATCACTGTTCAGTACATTGTTAAGAAACAATATTTGTTGTGCCTTTAACCTGACTAGTACATCATCAGTCGCTACATTTACAAATACATGGATGGCAGCACATAGTTACGGGTCAGAGCTCTCTCAGTGATGCTCTCAGACTGCTTCGAACAGCTGGTCAACACTGGCCTTATCCTTAAATGCCAAGGTGCCAGCTTTCATCACGTGTTTCCACACCAGAATTTGAGTTTTCTGGAATGAACAAGACTAGAATAAACAACTCCAGTAGGAATTGGCTGTGATTTGTCTTGCCGTTGCTCAGCAGGTATGCCCACACTCAGGAAGGATAGGATGAGAGTAGTCACAGTGGGGTTGAATCAGCTGAGCCTAGCAGACTCCAGCCAACGTGGGCAGCCTGCGAGTTATGGCACCTCCGGGAATACTGTTCATTCAAATGGATGGGGGAACGGTAGCAGTGGAAACCAGAAGGCAATAGAACAAAGACTGGCTCCACGGAGCAACTTGTCACTGAATCTATCAAGAAAAAGAAGTCATCGTTTAGTCCCTCACCACCTCACGCTTCATCTATCATGAGTTCGACAGCATCTTCAATAGACAGAGCATTATTAAACCTGGATAATGTGAATATGAATGTTCCCTAGCACTGTGCATTTTCTAATCTCATAGGTGCTGTTATATGGGTCTTAGGACTACACTGACACCTTGTGGATGCAAACAAATTCATTTGTATTGTGAGACACTGCGTCAAGTCCAAATCACCAACCGACCATTCGAAAAAATCAATTGCCGACAGAATCCTACGCAGAGGAACATGTTGTACACGGCACATCAATGCCAAGGGAGCCAATGAGGATCAACTGGGTCACTCCAGGTTTATATAAAGCCTAAGAAAAAGACTGACTTTTTAAAGAAAGAAGAAAATCTGCAACAAGCAGTCTAGCAGTGAGTCAGCATTAAAAGCTTATTTCAAGAAACCAGACATTGTCAGTATGAAATGCTTTAATAGGATAAAGGGTTTGGTGTGTAGCAGAAAACCCTTCATACTCTCTTCATTCTTAGAGATTCACACATCATTTCCTTTAATGACATGGTGAATTCATATATTAGGTAAATGACATAATGGAACAAGCCATTATTTTAGCTTTTGAACCAATAGTAAAAACATATAAACAAAAATTCAAAAGAATGCCTTTCTATCGTTTGTTTCTTTACAGGCTGCTGTGAACACACAGTAAATCAGATATTGTTTTCTTATCCTTAATTATGAAATATTCATAATTACATTTGAGTGACAAAGTATCACCGATCACGCCAGCTGATATCTGATTGGTGAAAACTGAGTCTTTTCTGATTAACAGTATTCAATGTGTTCCTCACTGTCTGCTTCTCCAAAGAAAAAGCAAGCGTCATCCAGACGTCATCAATGAGTCAAGATTAAATAATGCCTTTAGCTTCAGTGGGAAGTGTGGATGGGTCTAAACCACACTGCTTCATCTGAACAGCAATGTCAAACAGGTAGTCATAACATTCACACCTGGAAAAAAGGGAGAGATGATTATACAGGATGAGTGAGGCAGCATGAAAAAGACACCAAATTATTATCTATAATGCTGTCATGTCCATCAATATACACTAGTGAAAACAGCACTACTGAACACATAGCACTACTCAATAATGCTCATTATTTTACAAATGTTAGGAAAAGGAAACTATTGTGTAAAAAGGTAATTGCGCCTCTTGCTCAATATCTAATTACATCCATGCTGGCAGCAGTGATTATAGCCAAATATGCCCCATTTGGTGGTTGGATGAGCCATGTGCAGCTCATACTCACACACTCTGATGCAGATCTAATGATGAGAATGTTTACTCTTTGGAACTCTATAGAAATAAAAGTAACCTAACCAGTGACAATTTATGAAAATACATTTAAAATGTCAACTATGTTAATCCCTCAAACCGTAGCTGAGAGAAAATGGCAAGTAAACAAGACCCTAATATTTCTTAACAAAGCATTTCTATAATGATCCATCCATCCATTCTACCACTTATTCCTTCTTCAGGGTCGCGGGGAACCTGGAGCCTATCCAAGGAGGCATCAGGCACAAGGCGGGGTACACCCTGGACAGGGTGCCAGTCCATCGCAGGGCATAATCACATACACACTCACAC
>JAOUWY010000054.1:10574322-10584926 GCA_025728095.1 Prietella phreatophila | reverse complement strand
AGCAGAAAAACATCCCCAAAGCATAATGTTTCCACCTCCATGTTTGATGGTGGGGATGGTGTTCTTGGGGTCATAGGCAGCATTCCTACTCCTAAAGATGACAAGACGACACTAGGGTGTTGGTGCTGACAGGAAGTAATTAAATGAACTCGATCAACTCATGCATGGTATAGTTGTGCAGTGGATAGCATTGCAAACTCACAGCTTTTTAGAGCCTGAGTTTGAATGTTATTTAATTTCTCAAGCAATGTCTCTGATCCATATTTTGTTGACACAAATCTATAATCAATGCAATATTAATGGTCTTTTTGGCTTCCCATTTAATAAAATACTTCTCATTATATTTAACAGTGTGGCATTTTTCCAATATGTGCTACACATGTAAAAAATAAATTTTAAAAAATAATAAAATAAAATAATAATAAATCAATCAAATCTAAATTAACTCTAAAGAATTTAAAAGTCTTTCTCTTTTTAGTTGTTGTCCACCTCAGCCCCTCACCTATCTTATTTCTTGTAAACATTACTACCCCCTCATTGTAATGCTTATCCCCATATTGAATTAATGGCTTTCTTATTGTGTATGGCAAATTTGTAAATTTCCATAATATCCAACATGTGCCATCTTTTAGCTGGTGCTGTACCTCAATGATCTGTGCTCTGACCTATTTTACCCTACTTTACACCTGGGCTTTGGTACAGTGAAAATTGAGTAATTTGACATGATTATACTGTATATTAACAGATATTTAGAAAATTATCATGATGAGGATAATTTTGAATTGAAGATAATAGTTGAAGAGGGCCCCAGTCAAGCAGCAACAAAACACTCACCACAGAAATATAATCTTTACGGGCATTCTGTAGTCAGCAAACAGGGCAAATCCTGAACCTGTACTGTATGTATTAAGAAAAGGATCAGGTGTCCTATTACGTAAATGCATTATTGCGTGAGTAAGAATATCATGGATTCAGTACATTTCATTGATAAAACTTCATCTTCTTAACCAATCTCATTGTTTCTGGAGAACTAGATATACCAGCGTACATTTTTGCAATTTAAAATAATTCAGATCAAAATCATACAACACAATTTTTTTTAAATGAGACAATGCCATACAAGGTACAGGAAGTAAAGTCGTAATTGCACAAATGGAGAAGAAGGGTGTATTTACCTGAGTCATTCAAACACTTTCATCACACTGATTCAACATGCCTGAAGTTTGCCTTCCAGACCAATGAAATCTACACCTGCATCTGATGTGTGTTAACTTGACTTTTATTTGATTTTCATTTCCTTTTCAATCGCGTTCGTGGTAAGGCATGTGCCCACATGCATATTTATAATGCCACCAGACACAAGAAACAAAATACAAGAAACAACTGTCCTAAAGAACTGCATTAGTTCCTGAGTAAATCGCACCCAAGCTCTCACTAAATATACTTTAGCACTGTAATTAAGCATGTGTATAGAAGATTTTATTTAAGCAGAGCAAGAGGAGTTGTGACGTCCATGAAGATCCACATAAGCTGCTGTAAGCGTCAGCACAGACTCTTGGGTGTGCTAATGATGGTGATCAACCAGGTGAGAGAGGAAGAAAGTGATCTACTAAACAGGGTGTGTTGACGCTTGCACCACCCATCTTGCCTCATAGTGTGTCGTTAAAATCATGACTCAAGTTTATAAAAGAGGTGAAGCACATTTCCACTTCTCATATGCTGAAAAGTTGAACTGATTATAGACTGTATCATACACAATCAGCAGCATTAATTATGCATACTCTTCTGCTTGTCATGGTCACATCTGGACTGGTGTTACTTCAGACATCTCAAGGTAAGTGATGTTCTTGAATGTTGAATTTATTAAAAATCCTATTTTTCATGTAATTGTCTAGTAGATGATTATATCCAAAATAATATACAATCCAAGCCAAGCGTAGAGCTGTTAATGGTCCTGACACTGTGATAAAAGTGCTACAAAACTCTTTCCACCACATATTTTTATGAATTAGTAAGTCTTGAATCAGGTTCAAGGTCAGCAGTACCACATGAGATGTGTGAAATCTTAATGTCCAATAAAGTTAGGTTTTTCATGTTTTACAAAAGAAAAAACTCAAATTGTTGCTTTTAATCACCTACACAGAATACAGGAAAAAGAGAGTCCAAAATTATCACAGAATGTGCTAGAACAAAGTAGATACCTGAGTCTGCATTAATCATGGTGTGTACACAGTAGTCTGTGTGTATATTTTGTATCTGACTATTTCCCCGAAACATGGCAGATTTATTCAAATGAATAAGCTTTTACAGTATCTATGTAGATGTACAGTTATATGTCTGAATTACCTATAGAATCCATTACTGCTTTTGGTTAAATGGAATTGTTGGCCCTTAACCCTCAACTGCTCAGTTGTATAAATGAGATTATTGTAATGCACTAAAACCAAATTGTTACTGTACACCCAAATCACACAAAAAGTGAACAGTGATGGAATGTGAATGCAACATGGCTTATCATGTTTGTTTTCTTTTTGAGCATGTCGTGCTATTGTTAGGAACCAGAGAGATTTCTTTACTGAAATATGAGTGACTTATCAGTAGATAGAAGTTCCCAACGCACTACTGAAAAAGTATCAGTGAACACCATAGTTGAAGCGAAAAATGAGACATACAAATTCTATACTTGTGCATGACTGAGTACTTTCAACTGAGATTTATTTATTTATTTATTTATTTATTTGCTACAGACACATTTCACTGAGAATTGTGCTACCAAGCAGTGAGTATTATACATACTGTACAGTGTTGGCCTGGACTGCATGCACTCCCCCTACATCAATGTGCAATTGGTACATGTAAAACAGGACTTGTTAACAACTGTAGGCTTTTATGGGAACAATATTTACATGGATTCAGTTCATATTTCATGTTTTATCTCCAATCAAATGACTCGAGAGCAGCCAGAACCCTCATTCTGGTGAAATGACTGCTCAAGTTACAAAGGGTCAGATTTACATCTGGGAATAAGCAATGGCTGTGGTGGTGAGCTCAATACATTTGATGCAAATATACAGAATTTGTTTTATATATCGGATGGATGGAAAGATAGATAGTTAGATAGATATGTGACATGTCAAGGCCAGCAGTCCCCTACTTCCAATGAGTTTCCTCTATAAGTTCATCCTTCTCAGACATTTTTAACCTTAATGTGACTGCAATTGAATGGTGATATGGAGTCATTTAATGATGTGAGGTTGTGATGGGCAGTGGAAAGCCAAATAAATTTAAGAATATCTAGTAACAAAATGAGCAGAACATCCATCAAATTACATAACAAGAAATTTAAAAGGAAAACAACTTTGTCTTTATAACTTTACATAAGTAATCATGAAATGTGCCCCCTGTTAAAATACAATATGTTCAAAGAGTTGTCCAAGTGATATGGATGTACACCTTTTTTTAAGTTTAGATACAAGAAGTCTGGGTATTGACTATTCTATATTTGTCTAGTAAGTTTCCATTGACAAGCTATGAATGAAAGTAGCAGGGTTTAAGGCAGATTGTGTCCAGTTGTAGTCTAGTTAGTGGCAAAGCACAACACCATACATTACAATTTCAATAATCAACCCACACATGTGAAACAATTGGTCTCACTGAATACACAAGTCTAAACTAACTACTGAATATTTTTTGTTAACACACCCTGAAACTCAGTTTACTGAGAAATGCATGTTTGAACAGGAACTCCTTGTTGCTTTAGGAATCCTGTAGAAAAAAAATCCAAATCAAACAAATGATCATAAATCAACTGTTTGATCAATTCTGCCTGAGTCTTAATTGAAAAATGTAAAACCACGCTATAGGGCTCCAGATTGTCGTAAAGATTACCAATATATCGAGTATTTCACCCAAGAGAGCATAACTGGTCCTGCTGTCTATATGAGAAGGACATCGTTCGTTTCTCTTCTGTCAGTCAGAAAGACATTAGCAATTACAAGCTTCTATTAGCTCAGAATATAGAATAAACTTTTGTGAAAGTGGCGTACTCCATGGCATGAGCAGCAGTTTGAAAAGATCAAGTCATTTTATTCACCTGTCGTTGAAAGAAGCATGTATCATTCTTGGTAGTTGTACAAGAACCCTAGCTAGTGGGTGGGAATAGGTTATAACTTATTTGAATTATGAGAAATTATTAATTAGCTATTAACTTGTCTGTTCTGTAACCATATGTTATATGATTGTTTCCCCCGCATAGGCCTGACTGCAAATCTTGAACACGATGACTTCCTTGAAGAGGCAATGGCTGAAGGTTTTATAGTTGGCACTAAAGGACCTACCAAAACTGAGAAACCACAGGATAATTACAATACCATTATTACCCATGACTCACTAAACCTAGAAGCAAATCTATCCCTGTTTCAGAAAGATAGTCTGCCAACAGTAACTATCGCCAAACCCCCAAAGGCTAGTACAGAGTTCACCACTAAAAATACTGAGGAATTTCCAAAGAATGAGAGTGTTGCTGTTTTGAACACAGTTGGCTCAAGCCAAACCACCACACTGTCTCCCGAGGAGAATGCTGAAGGCTCGGGTATGTTCCCTGAACGAGTTATTGAGATGCACACTTCCATAGAAACTGTAGCTGAAGTGGACATTAGCAGCGACGGTTCCGGCATGTTTTCAGAGACTCTCAATGAGAAGCAGGAAGAGGATCTGCCATTCACCACCACTGTCCGTACTGCTGGAGAGCTTGTATTTGGTTCAGCAGAAAAGAATGGTGAATCTAGGATGGGGCCTGAAGTTCCCACCTCAGACTGGCTGACAACTACGTCAACCATTATTGTAGAAGCTGAAATTATAGCACACAAAAATGATGACGTAGCAGTGGAAAAAACCTTAAATGAAAGTAGTCAAGATCGAACAGGTAAAGGTATTCCATCATTTAATCACTATGATGTGACACAAAATAGTATGTTCTTGGAAAATTACTTGTACAACTTTACAAACAGATCTGAGTTAAATCTAAGTTCAAATGTGTATAAGCTATTCCACTGAATAGTGGCGTAATGCAAAATCATAATGTTTAACTCTCAGATTATATTTTCTCTGTGCAGTGTTTTCTGTGCTGGATCCAGAACCCACTATATCTGCATTGGTTAAAGAGGGCACACCTGGTGAGTTTATGTAATGACATTGCGTGCAATTGTTGATCATTTCCTTCTTTTATCAAACCCTGTTTAATCTTGTCGATATTCTGTTTTTCTTCTGTCTAGATTGGCTTCTCATTTTAGCATTATGCCTGACAGTTGGAGCTGTTATCTGTGTGTTTGCTGGGATAGCCACAAAAGACATGTACAGTACTTGTTTTAAATTACATAACGTATACTAGACATCCTGGTTTTCTGGGTTGCTTTCATTTTAAGGCTATTTCCTTATTTTGTAATGAAAGTATGTACTTTTCAACATTTCAGTAAATAATATCACTGTCTATCTGTAGTAATTTGCAGTAAATTATATCACGTAGCTAATTTAAAACTTACAATTATAAACTACTACTACTACTACTACTACTACTACTACTACTACTAATAATAATAATAATAATAATAATAATAATAATAATAGCACTAATAATAGTAATAATAATAATAATAATAATAATAATAATAATAATAGTAATAATAACAACTTGTTTCATTTTTTTTTTCTTGTTTAGGTGGTATGGGCCTAGTAGGAAATGTCTCAATATCAACTCCACAGAGTCGAAGAAACATGAGGAATATGACAAAGCAGCAACTCTCCCCATGTCAGAGAAGGAAATAGTGGCACTCATGAGCTCACAAAATGAAGAGAGGAAAAAACATACCATTATCAGCCTTGATGAAGTTCCAGAAAAGGAATATCTGATGTAGTACTAGTGGGAATTAAAGGAAGTGAGCACTAAGCCCTGGCCATTAACCAAACATCAGCTAAAGAACAAAAAGATTAAGCTGATTGTTTTTCTAGCTAATACTAATGTTCGGCCTGATCTGATACCGTTAATGTGCTTCATGGATACATGCTAATCACCTTACAGACAAACCACACTTTAATGAAATGCACTTGTCACTGTAAAATCCTTTCCATTATCACTCACCGTTTACAGCTTAGTTTCTCATTTTCTTCTTTCTGTTTAATCATAAGCATGAAGTTGTACCTTTTAAATATTAATTCTACCAGTTTCAATTTTGAAAGAAAAGTGCTTGTTAATTAATTGCAGTGAATGACTAGAGAATTGCTAGTTAAAATGTTATTAAACTATTATGAAATGTTATTACACTATTTCACTATTGTTATTTGTAAATACCCACCTGTAAGTACTGTGTACTAAAATATAATGCTTTCAGATAATCAAGCATAGAACAATGAAATGCTACTTTTATTTGACATGCATAAGATATAACTGTTTATGTTTGGAATTACAAATGTGCTTAATTAGCAATAAAATGTGTGACTTCTGAGGACCACATACTCTTATAAGCACTGTAACATGAGAAAATAATTTGTGTGCTCCTCATGTTTACATGCACAAAGGCTCCTAATTACAGTCTGTCTAATTCTTTTAATACATTTCTCATTATGAGGAACAGAAGGTTTGTCCCCAATTCATAGTTTATTCCTGTGGGGTTGGTGAGGTTGATTGCACATTGTCTTAATGAAGAGAACTAAACATTTTATGGAACAATGTGTATTTTAGTTTATTTGAGCCCAAAATAAAATACACATAAAATAATGTTTCCATTATTTACAATTTAACATCTGCATCCATAGAAAATAGAGGAAAATCACATTCAAAAAGTAAATCTTGTTTTGAAAGTTTATCTTGAAGTAAATCTGGACTAACATCGAACACATAACAAACCAAAAAACATTCAAAACATTTGTACACACATTCATTAGCATATGAATAAAAATCTCAGCTGACAAAATACCTGGGTGTTGTGTCAGGCCCTGCCTGAGCATGTACACCTTAATAATATACACATTTACACAGTTCTACTTACAATACTCCTGAACTTAAACACTGTTTGTACTCCACCAGTTTGCACTGTATTAAAAGTACTGCATATGTAATACTGTATATGTAAAGATATCCTTAACTAAAGGAATCCTCTAGGTTTTCTGCATTAATAGTCACTAATATTATTTTACATTTTGAAATAAAAGAAGTAGCTGGAAAAAGCCATGTTACATGCTACACTTGAAAATCTTATCCAAACAGGCTGCCAAAAAACCTTTTCAGTTAAGATTTGAGTGCTATTTGTTTATGTTGTAGTAAACCATGAACAAAATGATGAGTACAAGGCTTCAAAACTATATCTTGTATATTATTATTATATTTCGATATAGAATTAATAATATGTTCACATGTCACATAAGAAAACCTAAATAATGATAAATAAACAAAGTGCAAAGAGGCACTTTAAGATGAATAGCAAGCTTAGTAAATGATTGGGCAATTAAAAGTAATTATAGATCACTATAGTACAAGTAAAGGGTTTCTTTTCACAGTGAATCAGGGTGGATTCTATTTATTCCATGAACTTTTTTTTTCTTTTTTCCCTCCCTCTATTTAAATACATCATTGGCAGTGTCTGTGATGTGTGATGAGAGCCTTATGTAATGCCACTGCGGCAATGCAGCAAAATCCATTCAGTTTTACAGTTTACTTTCTGTAGAAAGTGGTTTGGGAGTTAATATTACTTATCTTTGCATTGTGTACACTTTACATTTGCTGTATGCAAGGCATGGTTTTTAATCAAATAAAATTAAATTAAATGTGTGCATACATACATGGCTGAATACATAGTCAATAAACTTTTTTTTTTTATGTCAGCATACCAACTCATTTGACAATCACTTAATCATGAACACTGTAACTCATGAATCTGTGAATATCAAAGGTGGTACCAAATAAGCTGTCCTCATATAGATAACCATTTGCCAGTGGTTGACACCAGCCTTTGTGTCTGTTCTGGTTATTTAATTACTTGGGTGGCATTTTCGCTGGTGGTTAAAATTAGCCTTGAAGGCAAAATCCAGCCCCGTATTGAAGGCCTTTTATGGTAAGAGGCTGATCTCGAGTGCCACCACCAAGGCTTAATCCATCTAAGTCAAGTCAGCAAGGGTAAGTTGCACTTCCATTATCTGGCCACTAACAGTGAGCATTTGTGTGTTTACATGTGTTTCTGATTAACAAGTAAATAAATATTGGGAGGGTAGTTGATGGGGTCCTCAGATTGCTCTTTCAGAGTCTAGGTTGGGAATTCTTGGCTCCCAATTACATGGAAACCCCTACACTATTAAAAAAAAAAAACGTGGAATGTTGGACAAAAACTTGTATTTGGCCCCTAAACCTGATCTGGAACTCTTCACAGACTGCAGTAAATATAAAATAATGATGAAATTCAGAACAATTCTGCCACTTAAAGGTTTTAACTTTGCTCACTGGCTCAGCCATCAGCAAATAAGAGTCATGGGGTCTTACTCAAGGGTACAGTCATGATGTGGGAGGACAGTTGCACTGGAACCTTACTTATGTCAAGCACTGATTTCAACTTAGAACCTTAAGATCACAGGCATAGATCCCTAACCACAGAATGAAGACCAAACTTTAACCTCACCAAGATCATGAGGAGTTCATCATACAATTGTTTGGGCTAGTAGAATGCATGCAAATAGTTGTTTGATCCTTGTGGTTATCATCATAAATGTAAAGTCTGCATTCATTAAATTGTTTTCACCCAGAATAGCAAGCTTGTAGTACTCGGCATAAGGCGAAGCTGGATCTTTGTGCTGTTTTACTCTTGAGTCCAAGGTTCCGCCTCAATAATGGAAAAGACAGCAGGAGAGCCATTTGGGGTCAAGTTGATCTGAAAGCAATTGTCATGGACAGCTAACTGTTGGACCAAGGCACAGTCAATGAATATAAAATGAAAAGTGGGCCTAAAGGGATTAGCATTACATTGTGTTTTTCAAAAAGGAATCTCTGTCCTAAGCAGGTGGTACAAAGAATGTGAAATAAAGTATCATATTAACTATTGTAATGGACCGAATAATTTTGGTCTACAGTTTTAAAGAAAAAGATTCATGGATATCTGTTCAACTAACAAAGACAATAGTGCAGGAAAAAAGTATGGGAAAATACCAGAGCTTTCAAACACAATGAAATGAAAAACACTTTGGATAGTTGAAATAGCCAAAAAAATATTCACAGTATCATTGCAACGTTTTCAAAAACATTTTTGATTTTGAGGAAATAGCAGTCTTTGTTTTCAGCTACACAGTACACATAGGTTTAAAAGAAAACAACCCAAAGCCAGTTGGATTTACAGTCTACTACCAGACTAAAAGAAAATCTTACTCTGTCATCTGTGTCACTAATGACCTTTTAAACACAAAATCAAAATGTATCTTCTACATGCAAGTTTCTATATCTGTGAGAGTGCTATGTACCTTGCAGTCATTTATTAGCACTTGTGGAGAGGAGTTGTACGATGCATATACACCATGGTTTGTGTTATTCTCATATAAGGATTGTGATTTGGTCATCTCGAAGTCATCTGTTCTCATCTGCTGGGCATCAAGCATGTTGAGCTCATCTTTGGTGAGGTGGTACACGATGCCCGCTCCATAAGAGTCTCCAATAACGTTGACCGATGTGCGGAAGCAATCCCTATTGAGTTGGAATGAGACACAGAACCATGTGCCACAGCTTAAATTATTGACAGGACATTTATCATTCCTAGCTGGATTATGTTTTTCTGTTAGTTCTTAAATGTGCGTGCACACACACACACACACACACACACACACACACACACACACACACACACACACATGTCATTTAGTGCATGTACTTCCACAAACATGCTTTCTATTGCTAATAATTGGTTAGTCAGTTAGTCATTATATTAAATTATATTACATTATATTATATTATTAAGTACTAGTGGAAACTCCAGTGTGCTGCCCAATCCCATATTTTGGTTGCCTGGAAACCTCAGTGACTGGACTATAAAATGGTAGCTAATGCAAAACATATGGCCAGTCATTTAGCTAGTTAAGTATATTAATACAGGTAAAAGTAATGAATTCCTGTGGAGGGGATGACTGCCTAGCCATAGTCCATATCCTCTCCTGATGTTTCTAATATGGGTCTAATATAATAGTTTCTAATACAGCCCATAATGTTTGCGACCTTGATAAAAAGTCACAACATAATTTTTTTTAGGTTTCAGCTATGAGCAGATTTTTTTTTTCTTTCTCTGGTCATTGAACCTACCTCTCCACCAAGCAACTATGGATAAATAATATGGCCCTGACATGAAATCTGTCTCAGGCACCTGGGCTAGTAATATGTTTACCTCTGAAAAGCAAAATGTTGTTTAAATGACTTAGTTGATAGTTACAACTGCAAAAATTAAAACTGAAGACAGAGCATCCTCTTGATAGTGACTGCATCCTACAGAACAAAATCACTCTACAGTTCCTCCTGTTGACAGTACTTTTAGTTCTTCTTATTAATCACTTAACTATTATTATGTTGCTGTTGTTGTTATATA
>JAOUWY010000054.1:10559615-10574285 GCA_025728095.1 Prietella phreatophila | reverse complement strand
AGTCCTGTATATATTTACTCACAGTAGCCAGTCGACAGCGATGTCTTGTGTGGGCAATCCCACAGCGGTGAGGATGAGCAGCATGGTGACAAGGCCAGCGCTGGGAATACTGGCAGCTCCCACACTAGCAAGAGTGGCTGTCAGGCTTCAACAAAATCACAACATTATTTTCACCTTACCTTGGTACAGTGTT
This sequence comes from Prietella phreatophila, assembly GCA_025728095.1. NCBI lineage: Eukaryota > Metazoa > Chordata > Actinopteri > Siluriformes > Ictaluridae > Prietella > Prietella phreatophila. Next base: position 10,574,092 of record JAOUWY010000054.1, on the reverse strand, counting down.
GAAACTATTAATAGTGTGACCGCTATTATAACTTTGAGATCATTTGTAATTCTAATTATGATTATTTGCAGATGTTACATATATAAAGTTGATACAGTACAATGCAAAATGTGAATCCAAAACCAGTCTTTGTTTAGCAACCACACTTCAGAGCAAATGGGAAACTCATTTTAGAATTTATGCCATCTGTCACAAAGCCGCAAATGCTTAACCTACCTGACTGTAACAATCTGACCAGGGCCAAGTTTTATTCCATTCATCTGTGCGATGAAAATGGCTGCTACTGCCTCATAAAGTGCCGTGCCATCCATGTTGATTGTCGCACCAACAGGAAGCACAAATCGAGTAACCCTTTTATCAATGCCCAAGTTTTCCTCCAGGCAACGAAACGTAACAGGCAGCGCACCAGCACTAACACAGAGACACGCATTATTAGTTACAGCCTTCAAGACATATCTAGATGCTTTCTTTAATGTTGAATTAATAAAATAGAAAGTACAGGAAAATGGCCTACCTAGATGCTGTTCCTAACGTGGTCACCCAAGCTTGAAATACTCCCATAAAAAATGTAAAAGGGTTTTTACGAACAATGACAAAATATATCAGTGGGAGGAATATGCCACCATGGATGATGAGGCCCACAATGACTGTGAGCATGTACATGCCCAACTGCTTGGCCACCACTTCCAGGTCATTAATGGAAATAATCTTGCCATAGATCAGGCATGCAATGCCCACAGGGGAATACCTACGAGAAGGAAAAAGTAACATAAGAGTGTGTAGCACACAAACATTACTACATACTTAACTAACTAAGAAACTCATTTGAAACGTTGCTGTTAAATTGTTGTAGCACAGATTGCTTGGCTGACTTTAATAATCATGATGTACAACATTACTTTTGATGTATACTACAACTTAACAAGCATGATGTACTGACCACATAATCATGCCAACAAGTTTCATGATGATTTCATTAAGAACGTTGAGGAAGTCCATCATCAGCTTGGCTTTTTCCCCCATCTTTCCCATGCAGATTCCAAAAGCCACAAAGAAACCAATGAGCCCTAGCAAAAGAAAGCATGGGGTAAATCTTATATATGGATCTGAAGACATACAGAACTATTGACAAGCCTAAAATACAAATTTACCATAATCACCAGAAACAAAGCTGTTCACACCACATAATCCTCTTAAATGTATATCCTAAACCCTGATCATAATGCCATTTGAACTTTTACTTATTACCCTTTTTGTTATAATCTTTAATATATTTACTTATATTTTGCAATCTAGTGTTAACATGCTGTATATGCACCTAAAACATTCATGCCACTCTTGAATTGAAGAGATTTCTTCATAACATATTTTGCTGCCCATTTGGTGGTACTTCGTCCAAACCGATGATGGGGTGGATAATGGGGAGGATGATGAGATGGATGATGAGGTGGATGAAGAGGTGTTGCTACCTCTACCTTATTTGTAACAGTCTGAATCTGCAAAGAAAGCAATTATTATTATTATTATTATTATTATTATTATTATTATTATTATTATTATTATTATTAGTAGTAGTAGTAGTAGTAATAGTAATAGTAATAGTACTAGTAGTGGTATTGTTGTTATTCATTCATCATTCATTTTCATCCAGAGCCTACACCCTGGACAGGACATCACAGGGCATCATGCACACACATTCACACCTATAAACAACAGTGTAAAAAAAACACCTATCCGCACAATTTTTTTGAGGTGGGAAGACAGAATGAAAAACCCACTGGAAATCCACACAGACACAGGGAGAACATGTGAAACTTGACACAGATGATGGATCATGGAGCTGTGAAGCAGCAATGTTTCCCAATACCAAGCCATCATCATCCTCATTTGACATTAAGCTTATTTAATATTGTTAACAACCAACCACCAACTACATCATGGATGCAGCTTATATGCAAGTAAATCATAAGTAGTAAGCTGCTCAAATGTATTTACCCAAAGTTTGGTGGTGATTTAATCCTCATGTTCCTTTCAAACATAAATAGATAATTGAAACCCACCTGCTGAAAGCAAGCTTGTACGAGATTCTCTGGAAAGAGATTTCTGATGAGGTCAAATAAGGCATCCAAAGTGGACACATCATCATTCTTCTTTCCCTCTCTGAAATGTGATCTTATTTTGGGGTGGCCCAGGTGGATAGCCAGCACCAGAAGAACCCCCAGCACTGCAGCAATGATGGTTGTGGACATGTAATACACCATGGCTCTAGTGCCGAGATGACTGCTAGATTTGGCATCTAAACCTGCCAGACCTACAATAATTAAAGTAATTAATTGGTACAAATTTATTTCAACTTAATATGTGATTATTTCTAATTGTTAACTTGTTATCTCAAGACAGTATGTTGTTATTTTGTTATCTTATGATTTCAGCTTCTTGTTATTTCAACTTAACAGTTAACATCTCACCTTTGACCTAATTACCAATTAGACATGATGACCATTAGTTGGTACAATTTAACACACAAACAAATAAATAAATTGTATTTTTAAAACTTTTAACATATGAACATCTGTCAGCAGTAAAGACGGATGCATGCTCAATCTTTTTATTGTATAACAGGCAAAACAAAACTAACAAAGTCCAGAGAAGAACTTGGTGAACAAGTGGTTGAAACACATAAAAGACAGCATAGGCTTAGCAATGAAACAAAGAACTCTCAAGACTTAAATAGGGGCACTATTGAAAGGGAAACATAAGTGTAATCAGTAGGGAAACAGCATGTGACATGGTCATGTGACAAGGCTGTGGTCTGTGATCTGAAATGACACTCAACTGGTGCTGATGAACTGGTGCTTATGAGACAATGAAATTCATGGTGTGTTTGTTGTAAGGCTACCTGACATACAGCAAGTGAGGAAAATCATTATTTGAAGGCAGGTGCAGACAAGCACAACTTGCTGTAATTAGGCAAGCTACGTGATTACCGAATATTGTGTTTAATGGATTCAGCTTTCCACTAGCCAACGAAATTGGATAGCCCTGTCTGAGATCAACAGAAGTATGTATGTGGGAGGTGAAATTGTGCACAATACCTGTGATTAAACTGGAGATGATCAGAGGCAAAATCACCATCTTCAGCATTCTCATGAGAATATCACCAGGGAAAGAGATGATCATGATAACATCTGGGTGAAGAGGAGATGCATAACGCAGAAGGGCACCAGTCACTGAGCCTACAATCACACCTGGACAAAACAGAGCATCAGATAGAATCAGACAGGTATGTAAAGACAGACATGTGGTATTTCAGAAGAATGTCCTCTATTTGTATATAAAATTGCATCTCCATAATTTGCAAGACTTTTCATCAGCAGCTGTAGTACCCTAAATCTAAATAATCTATGTATTTTAAATGTTACAAAAATATTCCATTTAAATAATTTAGCTTCTACTTACTGAACATTACTCAGTGTATTAATTTTTGATACTGCTTTAGTGTTTACTACAACCCCAATTCCAAAAAAGTTGGGACACTCTGTAAAATGTAAATAAAAACAGAATGCAATGATTTGCAAATCTCATAAACCCATGTTATTCACAATAGAACATAGAAAACATAGCAAATGTTTAAACTGAGGAAATGTACCATTTTGTGGAAAAAATAAGTACATTTTTAATTTGATGGCAGCAACACTTCTCAAAAAGTTGGGATGGGGCAAGAAAAGGCTGCAAAAGTAAGTGTTACTAAAAAGAAACAGCTGGATGAAAATTTTGCAAGTAACTAAGTTAATTGGCAACAGGTCAGTAACATGATTGGGTATGAAAAGAGTCTTTTGCAGGACCATTAGGACACACACACACACACACACACACGCACACACACACACACACACACACACACACATACATTCACACCTTCGGCCAATTTATCTTAGCCAATCCGCCTAATGGCATGATTTTGGAAGGTGAAAGGTAACTGGAGAACCTAGAGGGCACCTGCAGAGACATAGGAAGAATATGCAAAACTCCACACAGACAGAATTTTATATACTGGACCTTAACCAATTAAAATTTTAATACCTCTAGCCTATATTGGTCACTATTTGTTAACTAACTGAATTGAAGTTAAGTAAAAGAACACACCAAGAAGAAGGATTACTTTGCATGAGGTGTCTAGGAGAAATGTGAGAGAAGGTTTGGTCTAGGTTTAAACTAATATTATTTGAGTAATTAAAACTTCAAGCAATCGCACAGCCACACAGAGTAATGCTTACTTGAAATTTTACACACGTTTGTAATCATCATACTGAGTTCTCAAAACTGTGAAAACTTCCAGATGAAAAAATATTACATTTAAACACATCGGAGTAGTAATTGTTCATTTTATTTAGTCATTTCCAATGTAAGGTTTGATTTTGTAGTGTATTCCACAATAGATGGGACATTCCCTGAACATGTACAGTCAGATGTTATAAATCAATACCCCACATACACTATAATAACAGGTTATTGCTTCCACCTTTCTATTACTCAGTGTGTATTGTTTTTCCCCACATAGAGATGGTTGCCAATTCATTAGGTACAATTACATGCTTTTTGTAAGTTATTTTTCACAGTTTAACCATAAACTAAATTTTCCTGAAATATATACACTGATACATTCATAAATATTTCTGCTAGTGCATGTGATTAGAGATGGTTAATGAGTTATTCTGGTGGTTTTATGATGCATAATAACCAGTAATGTATTTATTTAATTAAAAATCATCATATTAATTAATTAAACAAATACACACATTTATTAATCTATCATATGTTTTTTTTCCAAAGTGAAAAAGACATAGTCCAAACAATTGATGTGTAAAGGCCAAACAAAGGTTCTCTCGATTCATATTCATAACCATCTTATCATTAACTCAGAGCTTAAGCCACTGTCCTGACTACTGTAGCTGTTATCAGTGTGTTAAATATGTCTATATCAGGGTGTCTTACCAAGAACTGTGAGTGCTAGAAGCAAGTTCTTCATGAATTTGTTACAGAGACCTCCACATGCTGGCCCTGGAGGGGGAGCTGGAGTTTCAAAGTGACACTCGTGCATTCGAACCTCAACTTGCTTCTCCGTGCTGTTGGCACTAACAGAAGAGATGGAAATACAGATGGATCTTATAAAAGTCTTTAACATTTTTTTACTGATTTATAAGCATACCATATCTAGTTTCTCCTCATTAATTACCAAACCATTGGCTATTTGTTACTGCCCTTCTACAATAGATTTTTCTGGTATGCAGTACTTGTTTATGTTTGTGGGAATAAAAAAGGCACAGCTTGTGACTTTAAACTCCAGATTCTGGAAGGTAAAATGAAATGTTACTGTTAAGTGGTATCTTCCACCAGTCCTGGCATGTTCCACCAGTCCTGCAGCCTTGGAACTGTCTACGAGATTTATAGATTTTATGCACCGACAAGAAAAGGTACATTTAGTCCTCTCTTTCTTTCAAAGTCTCATTTGGACTCAATAGAATTTTACCACTGGCGTCCCCTGAGCACCCTGCCCTGCATCAGGGAAGGTTTTCCCCTGGAGGTTTTCTTCTGCAGTACTAACTGTGTTGTCAGCCTGATGAAAGATAGAAGTTCAGGTTAATATTATCAAGGCTAATTGGTGATACCTGGGATGGGGTGAAAATTATGGAAATGCCAACCTGGATGAAAGTCAGTTCAGGGGTATTCTGTCCTCAGAGGAGTTTACCAGTCCTCAGAAGGATACTAAAGCCATTTTTAAAAAATTCTTTTATGTTGCAATTTGGCTATATGGCTTTGGTTTCCTGGGGGGGGGCAACTTGCAGGACATGCTGCTTTTCCCCACACTTTTTCTAGACTGAGACTTGGACAGCACGCTGGCAGACTATGACAAGGACATCCTGCTTGCAGCCTGGAGGTCAACCTCCTATTCCAGTTACAATGCTACAGACTTGGTTTGTTTGGACCTGCTAGTGGTCAGGTTTTCTGAGTCACTGTTGTATCAGTTTCATGACCTGCCAGTAAGTTCAGTATCTGCCACCTGATGACTCACTTGTACTTATGATATTTCCACATTAAATACCATACAAAAACTGCATTTACAGTCTCGTCCATTAGCAGATGCTGCCAAATCACGAGGCCTTGGGAATTCTTCCCCTCTCAATTTTTTTATGTTCTGTTTGTTGATCATCAGGGGTTCTTATAACCTTATGCCACCAGTGCAGCACTGGTTATCTGAATGCCATTCTGCTCTGAGACACAGGGCCAGAACAGGTTCTGTCATAACTGGCCCTGCTTTTGTTTTGGTTCTGTTGACCTTTTCCTATTATTTGGTTGTTTCCTGATTACATCCACATGTCTAGTTTCCCCTTATTTCAAGTATTGCATTAATACCTGGTTTTGCTTGTCCTTTTTTGCAAAATCTTGCCATTTTCCTTGTGTGCAATATCAAATCTCTCAAATATCAGTTAGTCATTATTGTGGCTGAACCATTTCCTGTTTTCTTGTTCCTTTTTATAATGGTAACTTTCTGGCATTTTACAGAATATGTTTGTGAAAATGCCTTTGCATTGCAAAATGTTTTATTGTATTACTATTTATTTCAGACATCTTCTATAGTGCAAGAGTGAGAATACGTCCACCCAGCAAAAAACCTAAGCCACTTGTTATAAGCAAATTCTGAATAGAATTCAACATGTTCAACATATTAAATACCATCAAAATTAGAGTCGTCTTGCTTGCTAATCTCCCAGTGCTAACCTTGCTAAACTCTCATTGAGCAGAGTTCCTTGATAATGCAGCAGCTTTCAGTGTCCTTTACTTTCAGGTCATGTCTCTTCAATCTGCCTTGATGCTGTCCACTAAGGGTAATCACATCATGTGACAAAACAGTACAGGGTGACTTGGCTTTGATGTTGTCTGGGTTTAAGATTCTTAATGTCACTTCTCCTTCATAACCTTGCCTGGTTATATAATTTCAGAGTGCTTAGTAATCAGCATTGCAGAATAATTTATGGTGTTCATATACCTTTGGTTCGCTTTTCTCTAAAATCATTACAGTAGTTTCATTACTCAGAGCTAGTGTAATTCCAAGTATCAAAATCAATCTGCAGGACAGAAGTGTAGACTAAGTATGTAACTTTACTGGTTATTCATACATCATATATACTCATATCAACCATTTATACCAAACAGGACTATAGCCCATCTGCTTAAGTGTCAGCCTTTGTCCATCAATTGACATGGATAAAAGGTACATGGATCTCTAACTGTACGCATATAGGGTGGAATAATGAGGCAGGTGTGTCTTAACCAGGTTTTAAAATCTCCAGAACACTGTGAGATCCAATGCATTTATACTGCTGCCACCTACTATGTTATTGTAGCTGCAAGTCCCTTCGACTGATAGATGCAGCAGTTGTACATAGGAACAGATGGGCTACAATGAATAATTGTAGGTAGGTATATCTGATATAATTGCTAAGGATTGTAGCTACAGGGTAGGTGTACCTAATAAACTCAGTGTACTAACTGCCAATCATTTAAAGTAACATCTAGCTTTGTGTGAATGCATTGTACAGCAGTTAGTACTGTAGTTAGCACCCAGGCTAAAAAGGATTTAGGAAAGCCAAGGCTGTCTGATACACTATGCTCCAGCCCTAATAAGATGCAAGTCTGTTAAGAGGTTAATTTTAGCCATCAATAATTGTGTTGCACAACAGTATGGACTGCCCAAGAGAATCAAGGTGTACAAGCAGTACAAGGGATTAGGTACTGAAAGGCAGTTTTACTGACGCAAATACAAATTTGTTTGCACACAGGCACAAAGCTTTAAATCACTTTGAGCAGTCTGTGTTTATCCTGGAATAACCTTTGTCTTGCCATCATACAGTTAAACAGTAAAGATCTGCACAGTGACCATCAGAAATCAATATGTTTAATCAATCTGTATGTCCCACTAAGCAAAATGCACATTGCAAACAGCTCATGGTGGATCAGATTTGATTGTGTAGCTTGCAAACCCCCAGGTGTTTATACTCCTCAACAATGTAGAGGACATTTATTAGGAATGCATCAAAGGATCACAGTGCAATCCAGCCTACCAGCAACCCATAAAAATTCAATTTAGGTTTAAGTACATAAGCGTCAGTTATGACATTGCATTAGTATTGTGGACTAAAAGTGGACCAGATGCAACCAACGTTGAAACACGATTTTATCAAGGAGTTAATTGCTGTCATTTCACAGTGGTGCATGGAACAGATGATCCAGTACACATTGTGGTCAGCCTTGGCCTATAACTCAGTTTCTATCAAGATACTTCCATCAGCTTGAAATTGATTAAAAAAAATAAAATAAAATAAAAAGTTTAAAAACATGCTAATTTTTTAAACAAATGCTAAAATTTCCACTTTACCTGTTGTGATGTTGTAATCAAATGAAGTGTCTCTGAAGTAGATAATTATTCAACATAGGCTGCAACAATGATTACGGAAGAAAGGATGACAATATCACAGTTTGTCCATCAGGTGATCCATTCCAGTTTCTTTGGAATCTGACAATGATATCCTACACCTGCTGTGAATCGTATTTCAGCCCTGCAGTTGTCAAGTCAGAACTTCAATATACACAGTCATGCATGCACAAATTTGAATAACTGTTCACAACCACCAAAACAACCACCCAAACATCTGAATCAACTATAGATGGAGGTAAAATGGCCAAGCAGCTTCTGCATAGAGTGGAGAGGGAGGAGTCATGTACACAGATTAGGAATAAGTAACGAGCGATATCCTTTAGACTGTAAGCTGGTCACACATCCCTATATCTTTCACTGTCTTTACAGTTGTGGTCATGAGTTTATTTAGACCTTGCAGGAGCTCCTAGATTCTGAAGGGCAGTACTAAATAAAAAAAAAAAATAAGAGCTTTAATAAAAAAATAACATTTTATACCAATTATCTTTTTAAAAAACATTTTTACACCTCCTTGCTCTAAATGTATTGTATTGCCGTCTTGACAACCAGTATGCAGGGTAGTACTAATTAAAAGACTAAATGCAAATTTTATGATCCTAATCATTTTAAAAAAAAGTTAACAATTTGCAGATTCTCCAAGGCACATGTAAACTTATGACCACAACTGTATTCTTGGTCAGAACTCTTATAATGAACAGCATTAAAGAGCAACACTTTATGCAGCTTTCATGTATTAAAGATCTGCACTAAAGACTAGTGTTCAAGTATGACCACTTTCAACAGGATGTAATTTGGCCAATGTACTCTATAGAAATGTAAAAGTGGTATGCAAAAAAGCTATGAACTCCAAATAGTTCAAACATTCATGGAGAACAAAATGTCTTATGCTTTATTATACAGTGTAACCAATTCTCTGTGTGTGAGTCGCTATTGTCTGGATTAAACTGTTATAGTATTATAATGTAATTATATATAATGGTTTACCGGATTTAACTCAAATATATTTAGCCATCATCTTCCATTCATTGTACATTTCTTGGTATACAATTAACATCTCAGTATAATAATGCTACAAAAAGTCTCAGAAGTCCATTGACCGGACCAGAGTTCATTGTAAGTTTCAACATATGTTGACATATTGTTTAGACTGAGTAGTTTATATAAAAATGTAAAATTGATTGTCTCCAACTATAGCTAGTTATCACTCAAATGTTTGTTTTTAGATTGGCATAAGTTATTATGTAGTTAGTTATGCAGATTTAATTAACAGGCTAATGTAATCATCACAATTTATGATTACACAAACTAAGGGATGCATTTCTCATTTGAGCATTTGGGGATGTTAAATATGGAATCATATATAATGATGACTCCAGTGACCTTTTATGAACATCATAATCATAACAAAACATATAGCCTGATATATAGCTATAATGATGGCCACAAAATGTGTTTAAAAAGCTGCACTGTAAGTATGTTATGTTGATTATCCACAACTAACCAGGGGGTTCAAAGCACTGGTTCAGTACCAGAAACATAGCTAACATAAGTTCAGGATCCATTCTCAGGTAAGATGATAAACAAATATTTCATGTACAGCAAGATACAAGTTGTAATAATGTAACCATGATTTTGGATAGTGCCTGTCAGGTATAACAAATCCTACATACATATAAGCAGTAAAACATGATGTGACACGCTGTTATAGGAAAATAATGATGCGCTCTGATGCGTAGCGGAGTTAGTTACCACTCTGATGTTTATTATTTTTCCATAAAGCCAAAAGGTTTTATTCTTCTTATACCAGAGCATTCCTTATACTACACGTTCCTGTGAATGACCTTTTACTACAGAAACCATAACATATTATCATATAAAACTTGTGTGCTGGAATGACTGGATTGTCCAAGCCATGCAGTTGTAGAAAATTAATCAACACCGTCTGATAAATCAAAACCAAAGATCTAAAAGTGCTGTGGTATCAAAACAAATCTCAACCCATAGTTTTATTAAACTTCACATTAAACCTGGATAATCCGACATTAAGGCTAAACATTTTATACCATCCTTAATGTCTCGCCCACATGCAGCAGTAAGAGCAGAGTGAGTATTGTACCTGCTGCCCACTTTCCCTATTCCTATTGTAACCAAAACTCTTCTCACACATACACCTAACTTCAGCCATGATTAGCAGATGGTTGTCTATAATTAACTAATCTGGCCTAAGATTTGCTAATCCAGCACACTCACACAGAGGTGAGAGTACACTGGAGGGAAAATACTGCATGCATGGCGATATCAAAGTATAAATGACACTGTCAGTCTGCTGTGCAAGGCAATGGCGCTTCCTATTCATCAATCGGGATTGGTCTGTTGTAATTCCCAGTGAACTCCGTTTATTTCAGTTCTTCAGGTTTTCAGCAGTACTCAAAGCAATTATATGTGCAAATATTGAATTAGGACAGAAAAGCTTCTGAATACAAGTTGGTTATTGGTTTATTTTTCTTTTTTTATACAGCATAGTATACCAAGGAAACTACATCTAGTGGGTGTGTGCAAGGAACCTACATTTTTCTTGCATGCCCAGATTAATGGTCAAATATTCAGAGAAGAGTGCCAATACAGTAAATTCTGTAAGTAATTAGACAAATCATTTTTATTGTTTTAGCTTTATTCTCCAGAACAACAGAGCCAGAAGTAGTAAAAGAACATATTCTTACATAAAACTGTCATAGTAGGTTTATTTGATGTGCACAGCCCATGCAGTCAGTGACTATGCTTATGATGCAACAACACAGACTTCTAAGAAATAACTGAGTGATTGCTTGAAATGAGGATAGTAAAAAAAAATGTTACTCAGTGCTTCAGAACATATAGTTGCTAATGATTTGCACCCACAAAAGAAATAATATTTACTGTAAACATATCTTACTATGCTAATTAACCACGTGACCTTCTTAAGATGTGTTCAGTTTTTTTGTTTGTTTTTTTATCTCTCAATCAATTGCACTCCCATTCTTTTTATAGTGTGAAAGAGCTGATGCAAAAGCTCAGAGATATTTCATCATGGCTCTGTAATACACTATATAGTAAAAGGTTTGTGGAAACCTGGCTAATCACCCCCATGCTTTTTGAACATCCTGTTCCAGATTTAGTTCTCCCTTTGCTGTTATAATAATCTCCTCTCTTCTGGGAAGACTTTCACTAGGTTTTGGAGCATGACAGTGGGGATTTGCTCATTCTGCCACAAGAGCGTTACTGAGGTCAGGCATTGATGTTGGACACGGAGACCCGGGGTGCAGTCAGTTCATCCCAAAGGTGTTCAATGGGGTTGAGGTCAGGGCTCTGTGGAAGTTCTTCCACTCTAACCTTGGTAAATAAATATTGCTTTGTGTACAGTGACATTGTCATGCTGGAACAGATTTGGGTTGGGCTTCTTAGCTATACTGAAGGGCAATCTTAATGCTACAGTATACAAAGACATCTTAGACAAAACTGTGCTTCCAACATTGTAGCAACAGGCCCATAAACTGTATGGGTGTGATGGTCAGGTGTCTCTTGGCAGAGATCAATATCTTCAGCGCCAAAAAAAAAACCCTCCCTATCAATACTCCCTAGTATTGTTACCTAATAGTTACCTATAATCACCTAAATTCAAAGGATCTCAAAATACAACTGTAAAAAATATTGTGCAAATTTATTTTATGAACATCCATCCATCCATCTTCTACCGCTTATTACTTCTTCAGAGTCTCGGGGAACCTGGAGAGTATCCCAGGAAGCATCGGGCACAAGGTGGGGTACACCCTGGACAGGGTGCCAGTCCATCGCAGGGCACAATCATTCATACACTACAGACACTTTAGACATGCCAATCAGGACTGGGAGAGGAAACCAGAGTACCCGGAGGAAACCCCCGCAGCACAGGGAGAACATGCAAACTCTACACACATGGCCCCAGCAGGAATCCCAGGAACCCCAAACCCTGGAGGTGTGAGGCGAACGTGCTAACCACTAAGCCACCGTGCACCCTATTTTATTAACATATTGCATTCAAATATTAGGTACTGTATTTAAATGTGTAAAATTATATATTCTGGCTATTTATTTGAGCTAGAGAGCTTTTCATTTTTTAACTTTCCACTCAAAAGTAATTAAATAATATATTTTTTTAAATATATCCATGTTTTTGAGTTGTTTAAGTTTGGAATTAAAAAAAAAGAAAAAAGAAAAATGCCAATAAGAATTCACTAATAAGTCCAATAACTTTGATATCAATGCATTGTAATTTCCACCAGTAAATGTAACCAAATGTATTCCCTGAATCCCTGGCCTAGTTTTACAAATCCCTGGGGGTCCCTGGACCCCACTTTGACAGTGGTGCTCCTAAATCATTTATTGTTTTGAAGATTTTTCTTTACTGAACATTACATTTATTTGTGTGGTGTTTCCACAAAGAGTCAATAGACAACAAAAAATGACATTTTGCCAACATTCATATTTGAAGGTGATCCTACATGCATGTAGTCTCATCTCCAGTTAATGTGGTATGATAACAGAAAACACTGCATGCTGAAAGATAAGAGTCATTCTCATTTCATTTTTACACCCTTTAAGTCATCATGCAGAATAAATATTTTGGGAGCAATTTTAGTGTATGAGACACCTGTTATTAGTCTTTCAAGTAAAAACACAAGCAAAGGGAGTGGGTTTAAAAAAAAAGTTTTAATGACGTGTTTTGGTTTAAACTTATAATGACGGATGATGGCACAGAATACAATATTGAGCTCTTTTACCTGATTTATTTCTTGCAGATTTGAATGCATTAATCATTGGGGCTGACATTAATTCTTAATGATCAGAACTAAAACAGTGAGCTTTGGCTTGTGAAAAGGCCGTGGGCGTGAGGACATGTTCTGTTTAAATTTTAAATAAAAGCCTGCTTAGTGTTGGTTTATATTTTGTATTATTAGTGTTTAAACTAGTGTGTGAATTTGTGTGTGATTGTGCCCTGCAATGGATTGGCACCCTGTCCAGAGTATACCCCGCCTGATGCTCCCTGGGATAGGCTCCAGGTTTCCCGTGACCCTGAAAAGTGTTTTCCCTGGGATAGTGTTTAAACTAGTAGGTAAGCCCTTTCAGTCAAATTAGCGGAATCAGGAGTGCAGTTTGAATGAATTGTTTGTCCAAATTATCTGGTGCTGTGGGAAAGAAAATGTTGTCTGGTCTTGCTTTAGAGCAGTGGTCACCAACCCTGTTTCTTGAGATCTAACTTCCAGAAGACTTCAGCTCTGACTATAATCGTCCCCACTTGACCATATAATCATTGCCTTAAGAAGTTCTGGATCAACTAAAACAGGTGTGTTAGATTTTGGTTGGAGATGAAACCTGCAGGAAGGTCGATCTCAATGAAGAGGGTTGGTAAGCACTGCATTAGATTGATCATAGGTCTCTCCAAATTATTATTATTATTTTTTATTGATTTTCATTATTTAATATGAAAGTGTGAGGTGGTCTGCGTGTAATTACATTATTGATCCAGGCAACAGTCAAATGAACGTAAGATGTTTATTGAGACATATAAGTACATATAAGTATCATCAGTATAGACCATACACAGAGACAAAGCATGAGCATACAGTCCTCTGGCAAACACATATGCCTTTAAAATATATCAAGAACCTGAGATCTTAATGAATGGGCAGTGGATCAGAATGTAACACTACTGAAATGCTACTGAAACTACAGGGGTTTGAACCAGTTAAATATGAGAGTTATATAAAAAAAAAATGGCCTCAATCAGAGAGAAAAAAAAATCTGGTCTGTGCATGTAAAAGTACAAACAAGTTTTGCAAGACACAGTATCAAATCTTGACAACAGGCTTGCACTTATGCCCTGAAGATACGATTTGGATAAAGCGCTTCCAGAAGTTTGATACAAGAAATTTTCAATAATTACTTCAGTAATTTTGAATGCTGC
>JAOUWY010000054.1:10467529-10479017 GCA_025728095.1 Prietella phreatophila | reverse complement strand
TAATGATACTCTGTAATGAGACTCAGTAATGATAGTCACTAATGATGGTCACTAATGAGACTCAGTAATGAGACTCACTAATGATACTCTGTAATGAGACTCAGTAATGATAGTCACTAATGATGGTCACTAATGAGACTCAGTAATGAGACTCAGTAATGATAGTCACTAATGATGGTCACTAATGAGACTCAGTAATGAGACTCACTAATGATGGTCACGAATGAGACTCACTAATGATACTCTGTAATGAGACTCAGTAATGATGGTCACTAATGATGGTCACGAATGAGACTCAGTAATGATGGTCACTAATGAGACTCACTAATGATGGTCACGAATGAGACTCAGTAATGATACTCTTTAATGAGACTCAGTAATGAGACTCACTAATGCTGGTCACTAATGAGACTCAGTAATGATAGTAATGAGACTCAGTAATGAGACTCACCCCACAACTTCAAAAGGACAAACGACTAAAGAAGCAAGAGACTGTCATATATATATATATATATCTCACTGCATCAGTCCAACTTCATGGATAAACGATGTTAGGTTGTTGCCTTGCAGCTGAATTAATAAGTAACGTTTGTCAGTATTTTAATAGGTGATGAAGTGGAGCTGTGTCTCAGTAAAGCGTTATTTTCTTGACTTGTGATTATTTCTGGCCAAACGTTTTGGCCATTTTTTTTTTATTCTCGTCCCACTGCGTACCTGGCTGTTTTACTCAATATATTAAGCAGAATACTGTCTGTTTAACCCGCGACTCTTTCTAGATTATTTACACTGGCTTACACGTCTAATCCAATATGTCGGCCGCGTGGTCTTATCGCAGTAACTAGCAAAAACGTTTCCTCGGACGAAGAAACTTCTCCTGCTTGAAGAATTTGGGATACTTAATTATAAAGCTGCAGATCAAGCAAACACTCTACTATCCAGACTACAGGCGCTTCAGAAACAACCAAGTTTACTAACATGACCAGCCACCTAATTCCGGTGTAAGTAAGGAAATAGAAGCAATGATGTCACGTGCTACCCGCGTGTCGTGACAGATTACGTCACTACCGGTAGAGGAGAGTATGGTGTCTCTGCAGAACAAACCTAAAAAAAAAGGCGTTTTCTAATTATCGGGCGTTTTCAAACCGGAATAGGCGTTTTTCAAACGCTTTACCTGATTTGTTAAAATAACCCAAACCCTACGTATAACCATAACCGTAGTTGATTGGATGGTTGGACAAGGCGTATTCGGTCTGAAGACGTCCGCTGCGTGGGAAACGCCCGTTTATGTTCCGCAGAGACGTGAGGAACAGCTCCGGGAGAGTCACCGAAAGTCGAAGCGAAATAATGCGTACATTTTGTGGTCTACTGTTTTACAACCATACAACAATTTCACACATTGTGCGACCACGTTATTATCTGTGTTATGAATTCAGCGTGTATCAAACGTTTTGCGGTAGAGGGGCTAATCACCCGAAATGCGTAAGCAAGAAACTGACTTTTATTTTATTGGATAAAATCACCATCAATCACATCTTAAGCGGCAGCTGATGACGTGAAAGGTGGGCGTGTCGATCGAGCGGGAAAAGCGATTTCATCGGAAATTTAGGTTTTTCTTGAAAGTAATGTAGTTCTGTGATATTATACCACAGCTCAAATTGTATGATATTATACCACAGCTCAAATTGTATGATATTATACCACAACTCAATTTGTATGATATTATACCACAACTCAATTTGTATGATATTATACCACAACTCAAATTTTGTTCAATTTTCGATTCTGATTGGTCAGCAGCTCTGTTAATAGTGGTGACTGTAATGAAAATCAGACGTCATGTGTTCATTCTCTATTTTTTTTCTTTTGATCTCTAGATTAAAAAAGTAGTTTTTTTCATTGTGGCTAGTGGCATACTGTTAATGCAGTAATTACATCCTATTTCTGAAAATTTTAATCACCATTCACCATCTTGTGAGCCACAATCTATTTAGGCAACATCTCTGAAACATCCTGCAATAACCATGGAGATGTCCTGGTCCCTCAAATTAACTGGCAATGAAACTGACAACCTGTTCAGGATCACTATAGTGTCCTCGATGCTGTTTTCTGAGTCGCTTTCTCAAGTGAAGGACACTTCTTTGGAGTTGTCTAGTACAAACATTCAGCTACAGTAGATGGATGGATGGACTTTATTGACCCCGAAGGTGTAAACTGGGAAAAATAAAGTCGAAACTCCACGCAATCACCCAAGCTCAAGATCACACTGGCTGTAAGGCTGCAGCTTTACCACTACACCAGTTATATTCTTTGTGTCAGTCATCAAAATCATCATGTACAACATGTATGCCTAATCATGTATTTTGACATCATGAGAAAAATCAGTTGTGATATAGAGAAAACATCAACAACAACAACAACAAAACCTTTTAGCCTTCTGGACTTCTGTAGTTCATAGCTGCTATAAGTAAGAACAGGAACTAACTTGTCACAATATTAAATCTAACAAAATGGTTTAAAAGCATGATGTGTTGTTCATTAATATAATAAACATGTAATAGCTGTCAAATTGCTGTTGCATAATTGGAATATACTTTGGATATGCTTTTATTGGAAAATAATCAGAGGCATCACACAATCCCATCATAATTTTTGTTGTTTGTAGTTCATCTTACAGTATGTCAAAGTTACATGCGTACGAGTGAACTTATCTGTATCTTAAATGTACAGGCTATTACTACTACATAACGTTTTGTGCTTGGGGTTATAGTTACAAAAAAAACCCTCTAAATTAATACATAATTATAAATAATAAATGAATAAATAATACTAGGAGACTGGAATTGTGTCATTAGGGAAAGAAACTAAACAAAAAAAAATTCAGACATGTTGTATGAGTTGTTTAATAATGCAAGTTGTTTATGGACGTGTTTAGAAATCATGAATGAAATTACAACTTTTATAAAATACACTGAACAGTTATCTTAAGCTATTTAATAATTACAAATATAACAATATTTACAAATTGTGCTTCCATATAATATTTTTACAAACAGATGTTATAGAATTGTACAATACAACATACTTATTTAAAAAATCATATTATATAGACAGGGAATAAAGTGACTAGATCCTCAGGCTTGTAATCCCATCTTTACCGCCATGACACCTCTCTCGATTGCAGAACTGAAAGACACAAAAGCGGATTGAGCTTTCTACTGAGATGGAAGATTATTATTATTATTATTATTATTATTATTATTATTATTATTATTACTTTGTTTCACCAGGGGACCGGGGGTTCATCCTTTCAAATATTTTAAATTGTTTGAGTCATTGGCTTAGAGGAGTCAGACTCCAGTTCTGGGAATCATTGGAACTATCAAAATTTTGTGTTTTGTGTCTCTAATAATAAATTTGGCAAAAGAAGGCCTTTGTAATTATTAAAATAGTTTTTTCAAGGTGTGGTAAATAGGTAGAATGCTGAACTTTGCAGTTCTGGGACCTTTCAGGACTGTAGTCTTATATGTTAGAAAAGACAGTGAGAAAAATACAGGACTAGAAAACAAACGTATCAGTGATCAAGTTGATTTTATCTAGAGATGAAATGTCCGATACTTGTTTTAAATCAATAAAACCTGACTTTCCATACTGATTACCATAACTCATAATAAAAAGTCATAAAAGTCATTTTAGCAGGCACTTTTTTCACAAATGTATCTGTTTTGCAAATTTCAACCCAGAGAAATTGAAGTGAAAAGCCAACTGAAGGGAGAAGAAAAGCCAAGAGAAGCACAGCAAGGAGAGGGTTAAGTCTGAGAAGCAGGAAGAGGAAGGCTTGGAAAGGCAGCACAGGATGTTCTGAGAGGCATCACCAATTCAGTGATTGTCTCATTTCACACATACACACCCTCTGGATGGAGGCTGGACACCAGCGGATTTTGCAGACTGCGAGGGTTACCCAGGATCTGCTTGGCAGTGGTGCGGGGATTGAACTCTAACACTGAGTGATTTGAATCTGTGAGACAGATAAAATAAAGCAAGAGATGCAGATTTTTAAGGTTTATGTCATGTAGGACAAATTGTTATTTTATCATTTTCAGCCTGCATGATTATCTGGAACAAACTGGACGTGTCAACATTGTTGTGAATCATATGTCTGTTCTTACAATAAATGTATACACAAAACACACAAAAGCTGACAGGAATAAACACTTTGAGTTAATACCTGAACCAGACAAGTAATCTCTACCTTTGTTTTAATGTGCATACCAACATCTGAAAACAAGATTTATTTTTGAAATGTTTTCACATCTCTGGAGATGCATGTCTCGACCATGAAGACCCTACAGTAAGTGTGTTTTTGATGCCAAAATATGCACTGGGCTATTGACTTCCATGAGCAGTACTGCCTTATCTTGCACTGGACATACTTCAAATACTATTTTTTCACTAAACGCTTTGTTTTTTTTGTACAGTTGTTCAATGTGTATGTGTGCTTGTATTTGTATGGTTTATTTGCAGCATTGCTATAGCTTGCTTGTGGCTCAGATCTGGCAAAAAGGAGCAGACTGCTCAAGTGCCATCATTCCATGCTGTATGTGGGCTGGAGAAAGGTGTCAGATCTGGGCCAGAATTAAAATTAACTGTTGCCCAGATTTGGGCCGGTTCTGCTTTATCTGTTTTGTTATTGGCCAACATGTTACACTGCGATGGTTTGCCTGCGGTCCACATCTGGCAAACAGGAGCGGACCGCCCAAGTGCCATCGTTCCATACGGTATGTGGGCCAGATGAAAGTGTCAGGTGCTGGTCGGATCTGGGCCACAGCATTTTTGTTATCTGTGTCAGCAGTTCTGTGCTTCAAATTTTGTGATAACAGTTTGGGGAAGACCCACATATGGACTGTCACTGTCAAGTGTCCAGAAACATTTGGCCATGTAGTCTATTGCAAACAACAGTGACCCCAATCAGGATAAAATTGTTACTGAAAATGAATGACTATACACTAAATGCACTGCACAGCACCAAGTCACATCCAGTACACTCCTATGCTAATTATTCCACAAGCTTCATATTTGACCGCCCACATTTATTCAGATGAGAGTAAAAACCATCCACTTTTCCAGTAAGAATCCACTCATGATGCACACCTCGACCTACAATCATTCTGCATGATTGTCTAGGTCAATTCCTTATGATTTAAAGCACTTGTATGGTAATATGCATGTTGATGTACTAATTATCACTATGTCAATGTCTGAGTATGTTATAGCTGACAATAAAGAGTGATCTGGACATGATACATGTGTGTTTCTGATCAGAATTATCTTTTTTTAAATTGTTTTGACTAGAGAAACTGCACCATGTTCAGCACAGACAGCATGTCAACAACCTGGCAACAGGAAGCTTGTTTTATAATTTGGGAACCACTCAGCTTAAGTGCAGAAGTGGACAAAGTACTGTGAAATGATACTTAAATGAAAGTATAGATAAGTATCCAGCCAAAGAATGTACTCTGAAAATTGAAAAGTTGCTCCTTTTAAACGTATCCAAGTATCAAAAAGTAATATTTTAAACAACTATGCCTTTTATTTTCATCAGATAGAATTTGACTTGCTAACTTGCATAAGCAAAGAAAACAGGCTAACTTGATTAATTATAGCCAGTTAATGTTAGCTAAACATTCTTTTCGGATTACATACACTGTACAACCCCAATTCTGAAAAAGTTGGAACAGCATGGAAAATGCAAAAAAACAAAATTCAGTTCACCCTGTACATTTTATACATGCATATTGAACACACATTATTAACACCTTATTTGATGTTTTAAAATATACACTCATTTCAAATCTGATGACTGCAACACACTCCAAAAAAGTTGGGACAGTCGTGTAACATCACCATTGTGGAACATCACCTTTTCTTTTAATAACACTTATTAAGTGTTTGGGCGCTGAAGACACCAGTTGGTTACGTTTAGCAAGTGGAATTTTCCCTCATTAATCCATTATGCATTTCTTCAGAACTCATCGGACCACAAAATACGATTCCACTGTACTACTGTCCATCTCAGTTGAGACAGAGCAGAGAGAAGTCGTCGGCACTTCTGGACGGTGTTGATTTTATGGCTTAGTAAAATAATAAAGCCTTAACTTGCATCTGTGGATGCAGAGGCGAATGGTGTTGACTGACAAAGGTTTACTAAAGTATTCCCGAGCCCATGTCAGGATATCCATTACATCCATTACAGGATACTGTTTTTAAGACAGTGATCTCTGATGGATTTGACTTTGCCCTATACACACCGAGATTTGACCAAATTCCTTGAAACTTTTAATTATATTGTGCACTGTAGAAGGTGAAATGGACAAAATCCTACCAATTTGTCTTTGGGGAATGTTGTTCTCAAAGTGTTGGATTATTTGCTGACGCATATGTTGGCAGATTGCCAAGCCTCGATCCATCCTTGTTCTTGAAGGACTAGGCCTTTTTTAGAGGCTCCTTAAATACTATGATTAGATGATAGCCTCACCTGTTTCACGCCACCTTTTTATTCCAACTTGTCACATCGCTATTACTCCTAAATTGCCCCTGTCCCAACCTTTTTGGAAAGTTTCGTATGCATCAATTCCAAAATAAACTTTTACCTTAAAAAAATATACAGTTGATTAGGTACAACAGCAATACCTTGTCTTTATATGTTTTTTGTTTAAATACAAGTCAAAGTGCATTTACAAATTACTCCACTTTGTTTTTATTAGCATTTTCCATACTGTCCCAACTTATTCAAAATTGTACTTCATTTGAGGTTGTACTTCATGCTTTCTAGGGAGGCAAAGGAGATGCTTTAATTTGTCCAGCATGATGAAACATTTCACTGAGGTAGGGCCAAGGTGCTCCTCCTCAAGTTCTACACTGCAGTTAAGTGGCTTATCCATATTCAAACACACACAAACACACCTAACTACAACGCTCATTACATCATTGTGTAGCATGAGAAAATCTTGGCTGTTGACAAACTGGCACAATTCTTGATCTTAATTTTTTTTTTATACATTGATGAACTTCATTGGATTCTAAACTGAAAGGATTAGATGCTAAACTGATCCTTTTTGTTTGAGGTACAGAGTACAGTCTTTGGCTGGACGAGTGATCTTTTTACTTTATATGTATAAGTAAAAATCTTAGGATTAAATAAGTAAACTCTATTTTCCTGAGAAATGTAATTATGTAAGAGTATTCGCTTTCAATAATACTCAGCTAAAGTATAAATATGTCAAAAATATTAAAGTATAGTAACGAAGTACAATTACTCAAGTATTATCCAAATCAGGAATAATGTGTTATTTTATTTACCTTCATCGCTCTGTCCATCTGGCATGAGGTATGCAAGTTCTGCATCATCTTCTGGAACACTGAGCTGAGGTGAAGGACCTCCTGCCTGCTGGATGAACTGCTGGAGATTACACTGCCTTAGCTCCTTATTTAGTTCATCCAGCTCCTTGCTCTTCGCCTACAAACAGATGAGATTATTACTTTTTATTACTCATGAGAGAATTCAGTTAGTGGTAACTAAAAAAAAAAATTTTCAGTCACGCTTTTTAAAAAATTAAGTCACACTAGAGGAAAAGTACAATTAAAACCAAGTTGAAAGTACATGATTGCTTCATACACCTTGTTTTATATAGGTTCCTTAACCTTCATTTGAAACATGCGTCGTGAAATATTTCCTCAACTTCTTCAGTGTTCCTGCTTGCCTGATGATGTCACCTTGATTTTTCTAATGTCGCTTCATAAAGTAGCCATAGGGAGGCAGCAAAAATGCAACGGTTTAAATACAACTTTAAACATCTCACTTCAAGTTCTTACATTTTATTACTTTTAAATTTAGTAATTTTTTGCTCAAAGTATATCAGTTATCAAATCCACGCTGATTCTGTTTCTGTTGACCATGAATACTACGTATTCATCTCTTCCTTCCTTTTATGGTTCCATATCCATGTATAAACACATACATTTTCAATCATTTGTCACTTCAAAATGGTTTAGACTTCAAAATTGTGCTTAGTATGTTAGGCTACCTGGATTTTGTGTTACCATTTTATGAGGTTTGTGAACATTTTATTGAAAGGAATCTGTTCACACTAACGATTAATTTATAAGTCAGACAACGCTAGTCTTCACATTACTAACTGTGTTTCAGTAGCAGTTCCATGACATGAGGAGCTTAGCCTGGATCTACATTTTCTAGGTATTGGTTCCTCTTAGTCTTGCGTTTTTATGTTTCTGACCTCTGCCTGCTTTTCTAGTTTCTCAAAAAAGGATCCTTGTATGATGTAACAGCTACAATTTAATGGAATATTCCTAAAAACACAGCCTCCAATCTACACACTTATATCTTTCACCTTATGAATACACCTGTGTGTTCTGCTTCAGTAGAATTCATTATAGCATGTGTAAGGATGATTGCAGGCTTTGAGGACAATAGCACATTATTCTGCACTTGGAAAATGAAGGTGGTTGATTTAACTGCACCTTTTAGGTGTAGTTGCCCCGCGGTAAACTTAGTCACATTGAGTTTGCACTATTTTGTTTGCGCAACTTTACCTCACTGTCAATTTTCCCAGTGTGATGCATGATTCTTGGAGAGAAAAAAAATTGAACTCTGCCTTAATTTAACCAGTTGCAAAGAGGCGATGGTTACAAGCCTGGGCAACTGTTCTACAGGGAATAAAAGTGGTTTTACAATGCTTACTTTAGCTAGACATCGGACATAAAATAGGGTTTAGACATTACCAAAAAATTGCCATACAACATACTATCATTTACATTTATTCATTTAGCAGACGCTTTTACCCGAGGCAACTTACAAATGAGGAAATATATCACAGTTTTCTATTGTATGTTACAGTATATACATGTACACCATAAAAGAGCATACACTGAAACAATGACATCTGTTTCCCAAACAATTACCGGTAACTTGGTTGCGGAAACAACTAGAATAAACCTAGATTATTCTGTTTGAAACTTTTTAAGAGCTGTCTTGCATCTGGAAATGATGTATTTGCATAGCAATATAACATAATGTTACCAGCATACCTATTTCATATTTCCTTATCATTATATACCAGTATCACCTTCCAAAAAGAGAATGAGCTGAAAAATGTAATCAGTTTTTTTTCCTGCCAGTGAGCACTCATAGTGTGCGGTTACTGATTTGAAAATAGG
Organism: Prietella phreatophila; assembly: GCA_025728095.1. Lineage (NCBI taxonomy): Eukaryota > Metazoa > Chordata > Actinopteri > Siluriformes > Ictaluridae > Prietella > Prietella phreatophila. The sequence continues at coordinate 10,469,786 of JAOUWY010000054.1, read as the reverse complement.
GTTTAGGGTACGCCAATTTCAATTAAACCAGGAACACATGTTCTGATCCTACTGCGAAACAACTATCTCATGTCTTCCTGAATTCACCATTCCAGGGTATGAAAATTGTAGTAAAGAACGGGGAATTCTAATTGGATAACTTTGTACTCAGGATGATAATACTAGTCAATGAGAGCAAATTACCTGCAGCAGTTCCTCTGCCATCTTGAGAGCCTTTTCTGTCTCCTCTAGGGAAGAGATCAGTTCAGATCCCTGGTGTTGCACTGTGTCTAGCTGTGCCCTGATCTGTCCCAGAGATTGTTCCACGTCAGCTTGTGTGTGACGCATACCATTTTTTCTGTCCTCTTGCAGATGGATATTGCGCTCAAGTCTCCCAGACTGGGATTCTGTTTCATGAATCCTCCGGCTGTGCTCATCTAGAGCTACATTGATCTCTCTTAGTTGTTTGAGCATGCTTTGTTCATTTTGAACCTCAAAGTGATACTCAGACTCCCAGTACTCCCCATGGGCCAGTTCTGCCTCATTTTGCCTAAATTTGTTTCCCAGATAGTTCATCTCCTCTATAAGGTCTGGAGAAAAGCTTGGAGGTGAAGGTTGCTCCAAAACCCAGGCCTGCTTTTCCAGAGCTTCCAAGTGGGCCTGGAGATCCTGCAACCTGCTCTGCTGCTGAAGAATCTGCCGGAAGATCTCCTCTTTGGACGGGCCAGCTTGGGCATCGGATGATCCAGGAGGACCAAGAGGCACTCGTACCTCAGGAGAGTCCTTTGGCACATTTTTGGGTTGCTTAACAAAGGTTTGTGAAGAGGTAGATGGCCCTAGGTTGAAGCTGAGAGCCTTCTTGGGTACTTTACTCTTCGGAGGTTCTGGTTCCAGGAGTTTTGGGAAGGAAGGCACTCGGTCCAGGTCTGAGCCCTCACTGCTGGTGGGTCCAGTGCGCCGCAGGATGAACTGTACTTCACTGCTCAACTGGCCTAGTTTGGCCAGGGCTTCCAGAGGACGCTCATTAGCAACAAGCTGACGTTCTTTGTCCCTCATCTTCTGGACAAGGACATAGCGACCTGTTTGCCCTGAAACATAGTAATATAATTTCATAGATGTTAGACAAACTATGATTCAAAATACTGTAATGCAGTAGAGCTGTTTAGTTTATATATGATTTCTACTTAATTATTTTTCCATTCTAGCAATTAGCTCCACCCCTAGTCGGAAAAGAGCAAACCAGCTTTATTGCTTTTCCTTCCAAGACACGTAATGTTGTATACATAACCTAAGGGTTGGGCTCAGATGTGATGGAGGTAAACTATTTCCAGCGTTTTCACCTCCCGGGCCACAGAGGCCTCTAAAACCCCAGACTACTTTAGACTTTTATGCCTTATCTACTAAACTATATGCTTGGTGTTTTTTCAAATGTGACTATATATAATTTACCAAAATCTGTTGAGAGACTAATCTGTCGATCAGTCAAAATAAAACACTACAACAGTACATTTTGCCATCACACATATTCTACGTGCTAATACATACCTATGGCCTGAGCAAGAGCGATGACCACATCCTGACAGGATGTCTCTTCGGACAGGCCGCAGACGATGCGCTGCACGCCGTCCACCCACACCTTTAACTCCATCTCTGTGTATGAGCCTCATGCAGCAATTCCTTTCACATGGCGGTGTCCTGTTTAAGAAAGGGGACACTTTTAAGGAAACCTAGGTGAATAATCATGCTTGGAGGATTTGTTGTTATAAGTACCAAACGCTATTAAAAATCCATTTACTAACAGAGACAGAGATTTACATTCATTAAACTAAACAATGTAAAAGTAGTTCATAAAAATAATAATATTAGCAAAATCCGGATATCATAATCAAGTCTCCAAGACTGGCTTTAACCTGTGTCATGAGGCTTTCTAAATGGATAACAAGATAGGTATCTACTGTATGTACATTGGTATGATACTGTTCATGTTAAATAAAAAGTTCCATCTTACTACCTAAAATAAGAGTTGCCCATGTTAGTTCCCTTTGTATGCATATTTTTTTAAATGCAGAAGTGGGATACAAGAAGTTAATACCAGATGGCAGTTTTAGCACTGAGTGCACATGAATCCGAAAGTCTGGATGTAATAAAGTGAGTACAGTGAGTCCAAAGGTCCGAGACCACCAGTGAAAATGCCTCTGTTTTGTATACTTTTCTTGTTGAAAATGGTTTTAATTACAAATTGTATTCTCAGCAACACCTAGAGTGAAATGTAGAATCT
>JAOUWY010000054.1:10326031-10337895 GCA_025728095.1 Prietella phreatophila | reverse complement strand
GAGAGAGAGAGACCGCTCACTGGGCTGTCTGGCATGCTATCAGTATGCGAGTGAGCATTAGCAGGGTTGTGCTCAACACTCAGGACTGGACTATTAGAGCCAAACTGAGAGAACTGCTGGAGGGCGAGACACAGCCACAGCTCACTCCTCAGCCTCCCTGTGCATCTTACACTCCCTCATACTCCCTCCATTTACCCTTGTGGATGCATTAAGAAAGGGGTATGCTGATACAGGAAAATATTCAATGATGGAGCAATGCGATTCAGCCAGACATTTATTATGTTGTTATAACAGCACATCCCATAGTGTTTTATTCCTTTTATACAGCAACAATTTGCCTCTGCTGCACTTTTTTATCTTTATTTTTTATAAAAGAGCACCAAGTCATATATTTAATCAGGTTACATTTGTGGAAAATCTACAAGACTACAAAAGGTCCTGCTGTCACTTATGTTCTATTAGTAAACAGTCGTTCACTCATTTTCTCTTGAAGTTAATATGCTAGAAAATGTCTGATTCAGTGTGATTTTTGTTATTCACAAATCTGTCGACTATAAAAGGACAATTCTGATTTGTGACAATTCTGTTTTAAATCTAAATAACAGTAGATTTTTTTGTGTCAGAATACAGTCTTGAAGAGTTTGGCTTCAACATGGGTTCTATTAGTTTTTTCTTCTTTAAAAAAAATACTACTTTCTCTTATCAATTTTTACAGATAGCATTGCTTTATACAGTATCAGAAACAATATAAGCAAGCGTATTGACGATACTGAACAACTTTAACATGGTTCTGAGCTATGTGTGTGAGATTTATACATGCAGGCTACATGATGCTAACAGCTAACAGGTTTCCATTACTTGTTTGCTTATTTAGGTTGTAGCTTCAGTACAACACAAATAAAGCAAAATAAACCTTGGATAGCAAACAAATCTTGTGTGATCAGCTACATTTGTATTAAAGATAAAACTGTATAAAATATTCCTTTGGTAGTTATATTATTGCAGAAACTGCTAATGCAGGTAGGTGATGTATGCGCTGTAAAGAGTTTTAGATTAGCATTTCTTAAATGCTAGGTAGTATAATTAGCCTGTATAACACAGGATTGGTGTTTGTGAGACTTGTGTTAACAGTGTGTGCATGTGTTTTGTGTATTTCTGTGTATGTTGGCATGTGTAACCTCTTAACTACTTGTGATAATCTGCCTCTCTTCACCGGACCTGTTATAAACAGTTAAGACAATCATGACAAGCTTCTCGAACTACTTGTATAATGAATCCAATGGTCTGGAAAGCGGAGTCTTTCGCTCGGATTCTGTGCAATCTAGATCTATTTGGAATTAATGGAGATTTTCTGGCTTGACAAAGCATGAAAATTATTGTGTGTGTGTGTGTGTGTGTGTGTGTGTGCGTGTTCATGCATAAGGGGCCATTGCAAGTGGAATTAATGTCGAATGATTCCTGTCTCCCTCCAACACCAGCCCCACTTCTCTTTCATAAATTCATCTATTTGTCTTAAATGGTTCTACAATGGTGCAACTTTAGTATTACTCGATGCTTTATTAAGTATTCGATATTAAGAAAAAACAACTTTTCTTGCCATTGATTTTCTTGCAGACAGCAGGCACTAAGAGCAGCAATTATCTGTTCAAAAAGTTAGTTTTGTGGCTATGTCTATGTAGCCATGCGTGACACCTGGAGACAGTCTGGAGGCAGACTGTGAATAAATTTCATGGTCTTATGATTGCTGGCCATTTGAGGAAGGGAAACATAGATGTCAGCCCACAAACATGTCAGAAAACATATCGGGGCATTTTCCGATTCCATAACGTCCGTTTTTTTTCTAGACTGCTCTGTTTTGCTGCTTGAGATTAAGATGATTGAAATACACTTAGAAATATCACTTCCACAAGGATATTTAATGACTCTGTGTTCTACAGTACTGTTTGTGAAGTCTTTAGAATTTTCTATATTTCTGCATAAATATGACCTAAAACAGGGGTATCCTGTTTTCATTCCAACCAAGCCAGTGGACACACCTGGCTTAAACATCATCAGATTTTCACACAAGTCCTAAAAGTAGATAACGAGAACCCAATTAAACAAATGAGACAAAAATATTATACTTGGTCACTTATTTATTGAGGAAAATGATCCAATATTATGTACCTGTGAATTACGTGAACCTCTAGGATTAGCAGTTAATTTTGATTGGATGGTATGACAATCAGGTGTGAGTGAGCACCCGAACACCCTGTTTTATTTAAAGAACACAGATCTATCAAAGTCTGATCTTCACAACACGTGAAGATCATGGCACAAAAAGAGGAGATTTCTGAGGAGAACCTCAGAAAAAGAGTTGCTGATGCTCATCAAGCTGGAAAAGGTTCTTCTTGTCTACATTTAGGACTTGTGGGAAATCTGATGATGTTCTACAATAGGTCATATTCATGAAGAAATATAGAACATTCTAAAGTGTTCACAAACTTTCAAGCACCACTGTACATGGCATCTGTTCTGTTGCAGGGCTCTCCATAGAAACAAACCAAGAAGGACAAACTAAAGAACTCTTAGTGTAAAGAACCTTTGTATAGTAAAATTGGTTGAAGGAATTCATTACCAAAAAATAAATAATACAATCAAACCAAGGTTCAATTTAAATAAGTAATGCTAAGATTGATTAGAATAGCTTAGCTTAGACAGTTAGACAGTTTTCTAACTAACTTCCTCATATTAGTCAATCTAATTAGCATTTGATTATGTGGATATTATTATTCACCAGGGGGCACAGTGGCTTAGTGATTAGCACTTTTGCCTTGCACTTCAGGGGTTGAGTGTTCAATCCCCTCCTCCACCCTTCATGCACTTAGTTTGTATGTCTTCCCCATGCGTCGGTGGTCTCCTCTGGGTACTCTGGTTTCCTACCCCAGCCCAAAACATGTGTTGTAGGCTGATTGGCTTTTCCAAATTGTCCGTAGCACATGACTGTTTGTATGATTGTGTCCTGCGATGGGTAGGCACCTCGTCCAGGGTGTCCCCCGCCTCGTGCCCCGAGTTCCCTGGGATAGTCTCCAGGCTCCCCGTGACCCTAAATAGGATAAGCGGTACAGAAAATGGATGGATGGAGTATTCACCGTACAAGTCGCTATGAATTAGCTGTTAATATAGAAGAGATAATGTTTTATAACAGGCACATTAATATAATCCTGCGATTTACCTTAAAACCAACACTGTTGTCAGAGCTACAAAAATTTATAAACACTTTCTGACCAATCTGACCGCCAGACTCAAGAATTCAACCGCGCTGTTGTACATAGCCATTATAAAAGGTTGGGAAGTTGTAATCATGATTTAAAATTTCTATATTGGCATATGCCTGTGACAATGTTTAAACAGACTCACATAGGTAGAATGAACACTTAAACTATCATCAGTCATACTTTGCATTCTCATAGAGAAGCGTTGATCTTAGTAAAGAGAAATTTGATCATTTGTGCGAGTGTTTACTGCATTCGGAGAAGGCGTGAGGACCAGCTGTTTGGACTGAATTAGCATGGAGATTGGGAACTGCTTTGCCTTTCCCTAACTAATTCAAAGCTTCTGGATGTCGACATCAAAAGGACCACTGGCATGATGGGATGTCTATGGAGGATACTGACCACTTCTAGTCTGCCAAACAAATGCTGGGGTTGCCGGTAGAACAGTAGAGCTGGTTGGAGGTGTGGGTGGCCCAGGGATCCATCACTGTAATGGATCCATATGCAGGGTTTAACAATTAAAAGTGCAATTAGATTGTGTTTATGAGCTTCTGATGGCATACAACTTGTCTAGTTAGAAATCCTTTATGTGTTGGTTCAGTCAATTATCATTATTATCTTACGGAATCTAGGGCACTTCATGGTTGGATTATATTTTGATTCAGGGTGGTCAGATGCGATTATAAAATGATTTCTAGTCCCAGTGTTTATTTATATTCATAAATGTTTTTTGGGAAAAAGATGATCAGCTCATGTAAAAGTTTTATTGGGGCTTTGTTTTTGTTTTAGTGCAGAATCTTTCAAGCGAGTCGTTTGATGTGTCATTGAATCGATTTCTTATAATAGCTGATATTTTAGATTCATATTTTATCTACATACCAATCACAGTCTAAATGGCAAGTTACCATTTCTGACATGCTGGTGCTCAGCTTAGCTCTGCAACGAGCACTGTGGGTAGGCTTGCGGCTGGCGCACTTAAAAAAAACCCTTCATTTTAATTACATGAGCAGTGTGATATGAATGGAAAGAAGTGATCAAGGTGAAAACGGACAAGGATGCAGGTAAAACTGGAAGTGTGCATTGAATGAGAATCAAGGACATGTCCCAATTCCATAACGCAACAGCTCTATACTCTCGCTCTAATTGTGTGTGCAGTATAAAGAACAGTATGCACATTTCCATATGGACTAGGAGACTATAAGATAACAGGAAGCCAAGACAGACAGAACAGGCACAGCAGTCCCTTCTGTTTGTCTTATAGGTCAGGGGGTGTGTGTGTGAGGGCACGGCCTCTGCCCCTACTGATTAACTCGTTCCGATGCCTCGCTCGCTCTGTTGTTTTAATCATGTGGTTTTGGAATGGAAAAAAACAAAACAAAAAAACTGGAGCATGTTCCCTCCTGTGGCTTAATTAGTTTTTAAGTTGGAGAAGCGGACCGAACTGGGTGTGAGTGTTTGTGATAGAAAAGTCTTGTGATTAAAGGGGAAAATCTGTAGCTCCTCTGAACGTCTGGGGAAAGACCCCACTGAACACAAAGCTTGCGTAATGAGCCACAAGGCTTAATGTGGAGGATGAGCCATAAAATCGAAACCACGATCTATTTTCCAAAATCCAAAGCCTGTATTATTTTTTTTCCTTGTCCACTATCAGTCTGCAAACTAAAAAAGTAAACTTGGCTGCTGTTACAGATGTGTATGTTTGTGTACCAGCAGCCATTTCCAGGTTTATTTGCTGCACTGATTCTTTATTGTTTCATGTGCTACTGAAGCACTGCTTTTATTGGTTGGCCTTTAGGGTAAAGGAAATCTTGCAGAAAGAAACTAAAAAACTGGTTTATAAGGCCTCATACTGTATAAGGCTGGTGTAGCATAACCATAACATTTCCATGCCATTCATGAAACCGATATTTTGATCCAGTCAATATTTACAACGATTGATTTTTGTTCATTACGAAGAATCATAGAGCCTTTAAACTGTTTCTTAACTGTAATGCAACCTTCGCTGCCTGGTTATAAAAAAAATGTGCGTCTCTTTATTCATTTACACATCCTTCAGATCTCTCCCTCCTTTTTTTCACTCTCTCTCACCCTGTGTCGTCCCTCTCCCCTCAGGGGACTTGTCCTGCTTTCTCACCCTTCCTTCTCCATTCATCATCTCTTCTCAGATAGGCGGAGTGCACCATTTTTAATCAGCTGATTAATAACAAATGAGAAAGCTGCATGTCTCCTTCTGCCTGGTGTTTCACGATAGATCAGAACCAGACAGCGTCTCACAGACAAGTGTCATTTAAGCTTTTATGTGGGACCAATTGAAAACTCTCGCTGTGAAGACGAAGGCGAGTCGAATCATTTTAATTCACTTCCTTTAAAAGCTGAGATTTTAAAAGCTTTTAATTTAATTTTTTTTTTTTTTACTGTACAGTTAAGAGAGTTGGCAAAGTACTAGAAGTTACTTGGCTTTTTATTTTATTAAGTTTTTGAATCTTCATATGATACAGATTTATGAAAAGATTTATTGGACGTAACAGAATATTCTAGAGCTGTACGGTAATGACGAAAGTGATCATTGATGAACAAAATAGTTCAATTGCACTTCATTTCATTTTATATCAAGAGACGTCTAATTAGAGAAATGCTCAAAGAGATCACATTAATTCTGATTAAACCACACCGTTATTAAATTCTCGATTCTGATTGGTCATATGGTGCGGCTCTGACTGCAGTTCTGGCTGCAAGAAAAATCGTAGGTTTATATTTAGGCATTCGTTCTAATACATTTCTATTTATTATTGTTTCTATAGCAACAGATAATTCACAGGGATGGACACTCCACATTGTTACGCCATGGCCAACAATGTCACGTGACTCCTCAGTAGCCGAGCCACAGTGCCCTCTGCTGGCCGTGGCGTAACACACATACTCTGAACACTAATTATAAGTGGATCAAAAAGCATGTTGATATTTAACAAAAAAGATGCATAATCATTGATATGATAAAGCTTTCTGTACGGTGATGTTCACAAGATTTATGGAAGGAGTCTCCAGTATCAGTGCTTTGAAAAGGTCAGTGGGTTTCCTGCCATGGGAAAGTCCACATGATAGAGTCACTTTTCACTTTCTGGTTTCTTGGTGCCGTGACAAGCTGTGCTTTTTGCCATGATAAAAATAACGTGGTAAATAAAATTAAGTGATTACAGGAACTAATTTGTCTCACTGACGTTCTAAAACATTAAATGTCACTACTTACAGTTACTTAGAACCGTATCAGACGAGCAACTGCTCCATTTTGATGTCATCTTCTAATATTTCATGCAATTGCAATTATTTGTGAAATTGAAATAACAGTAAGCTGGCCAGTTTCATTTAATTATCTCAATACTCTCTCCATTTTATGAAGATTCGAGGACATGTGCGATGCAGAGGGTACATAATTCACGGAATACACAAAAGTACGCATGGCAACGGCTCAAAGGCAAATTTGATACACCAAAACATATGCGACTATTTTTTTTTTAAGGATGACATCATCACACACCATTTTACTGGAAAAAGGCCAGTTGGATGGAAACAGGTGGGAGACAGCAAATTTTGCAAACTTTTTAAAAGATTTTTAGATATTTTTTACATAATCTTTTTATTTTTCACATTCTTTCACTTTGTCGATAACAGAACAGGACAAAAAGTGGATGGAAACGTGGCTATAGTTGTAATGGTCAAACTGCTGTGGTGTAAGATAACTTCTCAGGGATCGGCTGCATCACACCACCATGTTGTTGTTTAACTCCTAGCCATGCTGCACTTGATAATTATATTACTTGTAGAATAAGATATAAAATGATCAATAAATGATTCTTATATAAATGTTTATTGCATTATTGTATTGTTTTCTAACGTGTTTCTCGTTTTCCCCCACATGTCTGTCATTGTCATTGGTCTTCTCAACTAAAGGTGAGCAGTAATTTTATTCCATCTTATTATAATCATCTAGTTCTGAGTAAAATGGACAGAAATGGCTGATATTGCAACTGCAGTATTGTTGTTTCATGCTTAAAGATTGGCTGGGAATAATGTGGGGTGACCAGACACCCCGCTTTGTGTAATGCACAGCATTTAACTACTTTCTCCCGCATCCCACAACTTGAGATGATGTCCCGCATTTTGATTAGAAATAGTTTGAACAGACTAAGGTTTTAGTTAGTCTCATGTTTCTACGATAATTTTTCAGTAAGTTATAAATAGACGGAAAACGTCAGGTGCATCGCTGATGAAGCAATTGTCCCTGGGGGCGACAGCCAAATCTGACTTTCAACCAGTGTCTGTGAATAAAACATTGAAGCCTGTCTTCAGAGGGCTGTCAGCTTTCACGCAAACTGGGTACACGTGAGGTCAAGCCAATAAGTGTGTTTCCCACACTTAATTTTTTTTTATGCAGTAATGTTTCTCTTTGTTGCATTGTTTGATACAAATGACACTAGCAGACTCCGCAACAGTCCAAATACTCAACACTCTGCTGCCTCCCAGCACCTTGGCTAGTCAAACACCTAACCCAGTAAGACTCAGTACCACTGCACACTGCACTTTACATAGCTGCATTAGGCGCTTTACATTATGGAACTCATTATTGCTGCCAATCTTGCTGCAATACTTGTGCTCTTGTCTTGTTCTGTGTATTTATTGTCCTGCACTCATCTCACACTGTTGTGTATTTGCACTTTATGTAGTCTTGAATATTGTTCGGTGTCACACCATGGTTCTGAAGAAACAACATTTCGTTCCAATGAATACAAGCTATATATGGGAATGACGATAAAAACCAAGGCGCACGGTGGCTTAGTGGTTAGTACGTTCGCCTCACACCTCCACGGTCCAGGGTTCAATTCCCGCCAGGGCCATGTGTGTGCGGAGTTTGCATGTTCTCCCTGTGCTGTGGGGGTTTCCTCCGGGTACTCTGATTTCCTCCCCCAGGCCAAAGACATGCATGGTAGGTTAATTGGTGTGTCTAAATTGTCCATAGTGTGTGTGTGGGTTTGTCTGTGATTGTGCCCTGTGATGGACTGGCATCCTGTCCAGGGTGTACCCTGCCTTGTGCCTGATGATCCTGGGATTGGCTCCAGGTTCCCTGTGACCCTGAAGAAGGAATAAGCAGTTGGAGATGGACGGATGGATGAAAAAAACCCACTTAACTTCAATGACTTTGCTTGACTTGACATATAAATGTACTTTTCTTAATCATTTAGATAGACATATAAATATTAGGCCTTTCAGTGTTACTGTCCCACATTGTCCCACACAAACTTACTACTTGTCCCACATTTAGTTTGTATGCATCTGATCACCCTAGAATATTGTGACCAAACAATGTTATTCTGGATTTATAAAAGGAACCAGTATGCCTCAAGAGCAAAATAAAAGAAAGAAGAAGAAAAAAGTTTGTTTTGTTTTGTTAGAGTATTGTGATAATGATGAACAAAATCTATATTCTGCAGCTAAAACATGTTCCTGTTCCTATATCAAAATCCATATTTTTAAATGGTCAGTCTTTAATTCTGCTTTGACTTACCGAGTAACTAACACCATGGGTGTATTAGTTTGGGAAAGTCGAATCTAACTGACTCATTCATTATATAGCCACTTAATGGAGCAGTGAAATATTACTCAATATGTATGATAACTGTTGCTTGTCTGTTACCGACTGCAACCTAAAGAAAGTCAAAACTTTTTACACAATCGAGTAAATAGTAAAAGGAAAGGTATGTTAAATTTTTGTAGAATTTTGTATAAGCTTTTTGGGATTCAGAGTTTTTCCTTAAAGGTTCGAGATTTAACTCGAAGAAGCTGGATTTTACATGGTTTAAGGCCAACATATGAAATCGAGCAAAACTTTGTGTACTTGACTAAAAAATGACTCGAAATATTCACTAGTGCTGTGCTTAAAAGCTCCTTTAGCTCTTGAACCTGTGCCGAAGCACTGCAGTGTTAATCTCCGCACATAGGCCTTTAATGTAGTCTGACAACTCCACTTTCCTCCAAGCCATACACCTTAGACTGTGTACAGCTCTGCTCTCAGCATGCTCTCATCTGTTCCTCCTGCACTCGCCCTCTCTCTTTCTCTCTCTGTTTCCTGACATGTCCTCTATTATAACTGACTCTTTATTTTATTTCGCTCCCCTGGGGAGAGGACAATGTCACAGAAACACAGAGGAATCCCCAGTACACAGAGGTATTAACTTGCACACCCTCTGCCTCTATAGAGTTCCCTCACACACACACACACACACACACACACACACACAAATACCTGAGCAGATACACATCCAAAGAAAGGTTTGAGGAAAGGTTAGGGAAGAGGGAATACCCTGGGGAATAAGAACTGTCTGTATGTGTGTGTCCACGGAGGAAAGGAAGAGTGAGGAAGTGCGTGACAGAATGAGAAGTGGGTGAGAGTAAGGGAAAGAAACAGCTCTTGTCTGTGCATGTTTGCTGCCTCTGAGGAATAAGTACTGGACTGAAGTACACCCTAGCTGGCAATTGCCCTCCAGTGCATCCTCTCATTTCCTTATCAGAGGATGTGAAGCATTGCCGCTCTGCTGCGCGTGACGCCGCATGAATACTCATGATTGAAGGAGAGGCAGCATCTCTCACTCTTTTTCTCCCTCCCTTCCTCCATCTCTTCCCCACACTGAGTGCTTGAGTGCTGGAGAATGGAACTGATTGATAAACGTGTGTGGAGAAAGTGAGGAGTCTTGCTCCTGGCTTGACACTGTGCTGATGGCGTTCTGCTGTTCCACAGCTACACAGCCATAGGCCTGGTTTTTGTGGGGTTTTTTTTTAAACCATGGCTGCTGAATCCATTTTTAGATTGCACTTGAATATTTAGTTACTTAAAATGTTTAGTATTTTAATGAAAACCGATATTAACGATCCAATAACTTTTGACTGCCACAGGTAAAACAAACAGCAGCAGAGCGTCATTATATGCTTGTACCAGTTAAACATGGAAGGTAAAACCTATGTCCCTTTCATAAATAAAATAATGAGAAAAGCAATATAAAAAGAATATTGTTTAAGATTTAATATTTCAAAATTGTTTATTTATCTATCCACAGTAATACTTTCTTGTTGCTTATATTTAGCTAGATTTTACATGTATTATAATATAACGTATAATTGTACTGAATTGTGCCAGTAGTAAAGTTTGGATGAGGAGGAACAATGCTCTGGGGCTGTTTTTCAGGGTTTGGGTCCCTTTGTTCCAGTAAGGGTTACTGTTAATGCTACACCATAGAAAGACATTTTAAACAATGGTATGCTTTCACCTTTAGTCCAACACTTTGGGGAAAGCATTTTCCTGTTTCAGCGTGAGTATGCCCCTGTGCACACAGCGAGGTCCATAAAGACCTGGAGGAGCTCCAGTAGTATGCACAAAGACCTCAACGCCTCTTATAACCTTTAGGATGACTAGGAACATCAATTGCAACCCAGGCCTCGTCCAACATCAGTTCCGCACCTCAGAAATGCTCTTTTGACAGAATGGGCGCAAATTCCCACAGACACACCTGAAGCGTGGATGGCTGCAAAGGGGGGCCAACTCCATATTAATGCTTATGGAATGGGATGTCCAACAATCTCATATAGGCGTGTTGATTCGGTGTCCACATACTTTTGACGATATAATGTACGTATTCATGCTTTGGCTTCTCTTTGAACCTATTTGCATGATACATGCACTGGCTAAATTGAATGTGAAATAATAAATCATGGTTATTTAAACTCTGCCTGTCGCTGGTCTCCCGAGTGATTCTGATCCCCTCCTACTAAATCTCATTTGAGAAGTAACAAAGTCAGTTAATCAATAGCCCATTGGCTGGAGGCGCAGCGGCAGGATAAGTTGATTGGTGGAGCCTGGGAGCAGGGGAATTACAGTGAGGTGTCGCTGTGGTAAATCTGGCGATTCTAACAGGAAGCGGGTCGATAGCTCTGTAACTGTTATAAGTGACTGTCTCTAATGTAATTCCATATGTCCTCAATCACATTACTTTATTACCTGACTCAAATGGCTGGCATTGGATTCATTTAACGATGTACACATGTAAACTTCACGTTAGTAAGGAATGCATTAGCACTTCTGAAGATGTATGATGTTACTGATCTGTATTCAGTGGTTGTATGCATGAATATATGTGTATCTCCTTTCTAAATATAAATGAACTGTCACATTGTAGAGAAGCATTTTTACACATACAGTGCAGCATCCTGGGTGTAGGCATACATTATCTGGCCCAACAGTTCCATTTTTCTTCTGAGGCAACAGGAGCATCCAGAGCTAAAAATAATGCTTACTGTATTTTGTATGTCAGCACATTGGTCAGCAGGCAAGACGGCACCCTTGAGAAATCCTCACATTAATTCATACTCTAACCAGCAAACCTTATCTTTGCATACAGTGAGGGGGAAAAAGTATTTGATCCCCTGCTGATTTTGTACGTTTGCCCAGTGACAAAGAAATGATTAGTCTATAATTTTAATGGTAGATTTATTTGAACAGTGAGAGACAGAATAACAACAAAAAAAAATCCAGAAAAACTCATGTCAAAAATGTTATAAATTGAT
>JAOUWY010000054.1:10289335-10299767 GCA_025728095.1 Prietella phreatophila | reverse complement strand
ACACACACACACACACACACACACACACACACACACACACACACACACACACACACACACACACACACACACAGTAGATCAGCAGAGTTTGAATACTAATGAAATAAATGGGAAATGGAAAAGAATAACATTTGTAAACTGTGAGTGCTTTTGATGTCGTACTCTTTAGTTGTGGTCTAGTCAGTCTGGGTTTTCAATCTTACATTGGTCATTTCTCTGAGACATGCACGCAGAGGAGACCACAAATTGCCATACATACCATTAAAATTATAGACTGATCATTTCTTTGTCAGTGGGTAAACATACAAAATCAGCAGGGGATCAAATACTTTTTTCCCCCACTGTAAATGAAAAAATGGTACTGGAATCCCCCCCCCCCCCAATCCGATTAATTAAGCTGAAGAAAATTAATAAATAAAATAATCGGCCAACTAAACTATTATGAAAATAATCGTTAGCTGCAGCCGTAATGTATTCCTAAACTCATCTGTTTAGTCTGTATATGCACTTATCTAGCAAGCTTGAGATACATTGTTAGTTTTTGTGGTTTCAGGGAAACCAAAACAGACTGGATTAGCACACTGGAGCTCTTCTTTCTGCTGGGCTAGCTAAGGAATTTATGATTTGTCCACTCTTAAATAGGGTATATAATTTTGTAGCTTCTTTTTCTTCCTGGACCCTGCTTTCATCTCAAGAACCACTTGATCCAGGAGCAGCAACTTTAGCATTTGGTGTGTGCAGGATAATAGATATGGTCTGGCAGTGGGTTTATCTCTGCTGCCCTGTCAGGACCTCATGCAGCTATTTCATCTGCAGACATCAAATGGGCACCATCAGAGAATACACACAGCTTCACACGCTGTTCTCAGAACCCTGCCTGTAAAGTTATTGAGATGGAAATGTAGCCATCGGTTGACATGCTCCTCTTTGCCGAGGTGTAAAAATGTTTCTGCTGTATCGGTGACATTATGTCATGAGTTTGAGCTCTGTGCTTCACTTCACATGGTGTGAGGTTTGTGTGTGAAAATGGTCAAGCTGCTTACTGAAGGAGAGTAATGGAGTTATTTGCACACTGGGCAGTTTCTACAACAACAGGTGGTGAGTTTGATTTATTCTCACGTTACTTCAATTAATTACCCTTCCCCCTTAGCATAGACTCGCATCATGTTTCAATTAAGATGGGATTTAAACGCTGTACACCTCCTGAATCAATGGCTATAATTTATTGAAATAACAATTCCCCAATCAGACTGAATTGATTAGGTAGCTGAGTCAAGGGATTACTTAAATTAGCCAGAACACAAGCAACATTAATAAAATATTAATCTGTGTCGCTGTGGCTTGTGCTGTACGTAAAAGTTTTACTCTCATTAAGTACAGTACATTAATATCATCTTTATTAAATAACATGTCTACTGCTGTTAGATATCTTTCTATCATTTTACTTTTAACTGCATTTCAGGCAGAATACAAATTATTATTTTTTGTACACAACTGTAGAAATTGTATACAATTTCTACAATTTATTCTTTCAGTCTTTTTAACCAGCAACTATTTTTTGCTCGTGTGTGTGTGTGTGTGTGTGTGTGTGTGTGTGTGTTTTTTCTTCTCCTGGGCTTCCCTGACCTTGACAATAGCATCAGGTCACCCACAGGGTAAAAATTACAGCCTAAACATAAACCTTTACTCAAACACAAGAATGGAACATTTGATATATGTGTCTTTGTAGTTGAAGCTTATTGGTTAAGTCAGTACAAGAGCTTGTAACTGACTCTCCCTTGGCGGAGGTTGTTTCTGCTTGCTTCAATGGATGATTTTATCAGTGGGAATTGGCCCCAAGGAGTTACGAAGTGGAAGATAAAGTCACTGCGTTACCTTTATTATTTGGTCCCTAGAGTCACCCTTAACCTTCCCGCTTTGCCGGTTACTGGCGTTATGCCCGAATGGAGATGAGACGAGTCCAGAAAAGGTCCATTAGTGGAGATTTATAACTGTGGAACATGTCCACTGAAGCTTGACCATGACAGCTGGATCGATTTGTCGTGGACGTGTGGGAGTCATGATTTTGATGGCACGCAGGCCCTGACAGAATATGAAGGTGAAAGGTTCACTGCTCATGTTTGGGCTGGGATGACTAGGGATGAAACGGTTACCGGTTTCACAATAAACCACAACGGCTAGTATTACCGTGTCACATTTAATTATCATTAAAAGCATGCGTGATTATCGTGATTTATAACTCGGGTTAAATGCTGTCTAAACACTCCCAGCATTGTTTTTTGAGCGTGAAAACGGACGCTACAATTAACAACAGAACATGTCTAATCAATTCACCATGAGCCGAATGAGTCAGAGTCGCAGCACAGATCAGCACGAGTCAGATTTCATTTATCACATGATGAAAGTGAGGTGAGCTGACTGACAGGAAGAGTGAGAGCTCGACGATGACAGAAGATTTGGTTAAATATAAGCGAGTTTGTCATTATAGTATTTTGTTGTTGTGTTTTTCATAACGAATAATAATGAAGCCACCATTAAAGTGATTGCCGCTAATACGAAGGCAAAAGTGAAATGCACATGGCCACACGGGCATTCATAAGCAAATTAAAAGCGGGGGAGAAAAAGAGGTATTGCCAACGAAGTGCCAAAGCCCCCTTTCACAGCAACTTTCTACTGGCAAGCTCTGCCGACATGGTTACATTCTTTTATTAAGTTTCCCTCAGCATTTTTATAATATCCAAAATATGAACACACTTTGGATTTGGTCCTCTTGGAGGGTTGGAAATTCTCCAGAGTGCTGTCACTGCCTTCTGCTATGTTCTCTAACTGAACTAAATGATCGCAGCAAGCCTAGTGACAACCATACATCACTTTATAGTCAAATATAAAACCTTGTTTAAATTATTTCAGTGTGTTAGTACTTTTTGTACATTTTCACAATACTGTGATAATACTGATAACCATGATAATCCATCCATCCATCCATCTTCTATACCGCTTACTCCTTTTCATGGTTGCGGGGAAACCTGAAGGCTATCCCAGGGAGCATGGGGCACAAGGCGGAGTACACCCTGGACAGGGTGCCAATCCATCGCAGGGCACAAACTCACATACACATTCACACACCCATTCATACCATACAGACACTTTGGACATGCCAGTCAGCCTACCATGCATGTCTTTGGACTGGGGTACGAAGCCTGAGTATCCGGAGGAAACCCCTGCTGCATGGGGAGAACATGCAAACTCCACACACACAGAGCAGCAGGGGAATCGAACCCCCAACCCTGGCGGTGTGAGGCGAACGTGCTAACCACTAAGCCACCGTGCGCCCCAACTGTGTTAATTTTGGGCACAATAATCGTGATATAAAATTTTTATACAGTTACATCTCTTGTGATGACTAAGAACAGGTTTGGTCTTAGTATTGTTGTGAGAGGTTAGAGAATTTCTCTAGCTTGGGTTCAGTGAGAAAAAAAGGTCCCTTTGGAGAACAATGTAGTGGTAGTTTAATGATCAATATTGTGAATTCAAACTCCAGGACTGTCAGAGGTCCACCTCTGGGTCCTTGAGAAAAGCGCTTTATCCTCTTGTGCTTAGCTCTGGGCTTGAATTGGATTTTGTCTTTCTTGTAACTTGCTTTGGATAAAAGCATCTATCAAAATGAATTAAAAATTGACTTCCAGAGATTAAAAAAAAGCCATTGTGAAGAATGTAGTACCTTATCATGTCTTTGCTAACTACATTCTCTTTAATATCATAAAAAAAAAATCTAGACTCCCAAAAGTCATAGCAGCAGCCAACCAATTTCTGTTAATTGAAGGCATATTGACTGGTTAAATTTCCATATACTGTAGTGCAGGATGATGTGCAATCACAGCAGGTTAGATTGCTATAAAAAAGAGGGGAAAATGCAGTGCATTTGCCGCACTACATATTCTATAAAGGCATAAATGTGTTCGAATAGAGCTGAAGGCAGAGGCTTGGAGAGCAGTAGATTTGCTATTGATCACAAAACATTGTGCTCAGCGAATGACAGACCAATACAAAGCTATTCAACCATTGATTTCCATGCAGCATGGGATGCTGTTGTAGATTCCCCTGGTTGAAGGGATTGAGGGACTTCACTATAGATAAAGGATGCAGAAGGATACATAGATGATGATTTGTGGGGTATTTTGGTTTATCCTAGTGTCTGCTGACAATAGGTAATGGACGCGTTATGTTTTCAGGTTGTCTATGCGCCTGTCTGTGATTTGTTTTTAGTGCGATATCTCAGGAACGAGTGGCTGAATGTTTGTAGGATGCATGTGTAAATATCATTGTAACTAGCAGACACAGGAGAGCATGATAGCTTAGAGGTTATTATGTTTGCCCCGCACCTCCAAGGTTGGAGGCTCGATTCCCACTTCCAGCCTGTGTGCGTGGAGTTGG
The DNA here is from genome assembly GCA_025728095.1 of Prietella phreatophila. Classification (NCBI taxonomy): domain Eukaryota; kingdom Metazoa; phylum Chordata; class Actinopteri; order Siluriformes; family Ictaluridae; genus Prietella; species Prietella phreatophila. The sequence continues at coordinate 10,295,333 of JAOUWY010000054.1, read as the reverse complement.
CATGTTCTCTCTGTGCTTCTGGGGTTTCTCCAGGTACTCTGGTTTCCTCTCCCAGTCCAAAGCATCTCTAAATTGTGTGTAGTATGTGAATGGGTGTGTGAACGTGTGGGCGATTGTGTCCTGTGATGGGTTGGCACCTCATCCAGGGTGTTCCCTGCCTTGCTCCACCAAGTCCCCTGCAATAGTCTCTAGGCTCCCAACGATTCTATGTAGGATATGTGGTATGGAAAATGGTTGGAATCATCCAAACAGGGTCAAGGTCACACCAAGGCCATGTTTAAAATATGTTTGCTTCAATAGCTTCCTTCCTGTTTGATGCCATAGGTGTCCAGCTCTACTTGTTGGTTTTGGAACCCTTTAAAATGTATTGGATTGGAACAAGAAAGTACACAGATAGCTACAGCAAATGAATAAACTACAGGATATTTGTCTTCTTGCTTTCTTATTCTTGCTCTCATTTTGACCCAAATTACCCCTGTTTTTTGGGGGATTTTTTCCTGGACACAGGGCTATTTGTCCTGAGATTTAAGTGGGATAGCTGTTTTTTTCTTTAGGTTTGTGAGAAGTGGTGATGTGTGAAAGCTGTTTTGAGGTCCAGAGAGCCAATCCCTGGATTTCCTGAAAATAGTGAACTGGGGCTTGCTTTAGCTGAACCCTCATGTGTTCTGGATTGTGTGTGGAAGCACTCTGTGAAGGCTGGGATAGCTTTGTCATGGTCAGCTGAGTAGACAGAATGCCTTCTTGTTTTATTATTGAACAACAATTTCATAGATCTCTAGCACTGTACTTAGTTCATCTTTGCAAGCTAATTAGACAATTTTCATGAAAAATATTTAGAATCTGAAGCTCCAGATAGTTTAATATGAATTAGAAATAATCTGTAGATACTGTATGAAAATACTTCTATGTAAAATCATAGGCTTAGGCTATTCTAAGTAGGGTTCCTCAAGGGTTTTTAGCTTCCTAATAGTTTATACTTGGAACACTATATGAAAAAGGAACTTTGGTTTGTAGGGTTCTAGATAGAACCTTTAACGGTTTTCTTAGAGGGACAAACCAAAGAATGTAACAACCTGTTAGCTGGTAGGTATAGGGCACTTTGATGGGCTGAACCAGAGCTGTGGTCCCAAATTACCATGGCAGGGTTTACAAAGATTAAGAGTTCCAGATTCACCTCAAAATTTTCTCATTCAGTCACTTGTATATCTTTATATAACAAAATTCATCTATGCGTTTATTCCAAACAGAGTACAAAGTAACTTTTTTTTAATAGTTTAATTATTAACTTTTAGTAATAGGTTAATAAAAGGCAATTGTGTCTTCCAGTGTAGTCATTTGAAGGAAAAAAAAAAGCATTAACATAATTAATATTCTTATGTAAATGGTTTCATGCATTAATTTATATTCATAACATTATTACATCATTTTTATTGACATTGACCTGCAAAGTTTGCAGAGGAGATCAGCTCAGTAACCCTAGAGGTCATGTGTAGTGTTTCCATATCTCTCTATAAATCCTAGTTTCTTATATTACAACTATGCTAATAAGGCTTCCCTAATATGGGTTTCCTAAAGCAATTTTCACCCATTAGTCATAAATATCCAGGACATCTTGATCATTTGTCCTTGGTAAAGATTCTGTTGTATACTGTTGAACCTGATGCCCTTACTGTGTAAATAAAATAGTGTGTTTGCTGAGGAAAGATAACAGTGGTGCAGTAAAAAATTCAGAGTCCCTCTGCAAGAGTGAAACTTAATGGGAGAGACAGGAGGTTTTTCATCTCAAACTGGATTTCTGCTGCCCATTCGGTCCACTAGGGTCAATTTATCACAAATTGCCTGTCTCAGCACATGGTTTAGTTCCCTTTGCTGCAAGCACTGTTTCCACTTGTTCTTAGTCCTCTATCTGCTTTTGTTTGTTTTGCCAAGTGCCTTTGTGCCCCCCCTCCATTGTTTGTCATTGATCTGTTACCTATTGTGTTCACCTGTTTAGTGTTAGCCCTTGATGAGTTTGTCTACTTATACCCTGGCTTGTTGGTCCCATTGCAAAGTCTTGACACTTGTATTGTATATTTCTGAGCCTAGTTCTACCAGCATCTTGTTTTCTTATGTATTCCTATTTTGTGCTATTACTGTTGATCATGCATTAGCTCCGAGTGCCTGTCATTTGACCGTTGCAATGGATTCAAGCTATGATTCACAGTTTGCTCACAGCAAAGCTCACATGGTCTTCCTTTGCTTGTGTCTTGCATTATTCTCCTACAACATTACACACTCATACATTGTTCTAACTAAATTTTGAACATGTTTTCCAACCCGTGGTATGACAGTCTATTTTAAATTTGTGCATATATAGCATCCAGTTTCCCATGTGTCGTGGTCCCCCCAAACCCCCCCGTGAAAGATGAGGTTATCTGCGAGGCCCAGACATGAAGATGGAGCAAGACTGTGATCTCAGTATCACCAGTTTACCAGATCTTGTTGACGTATGTGCTAATAGTCTGTGCTAATATTGATCAAGTTTCCGATTCAACCTAAGAGACCCATTAATCTGCAAATGTCTACATCCATAACAGTGTCATTACAGCTTTAAAACAACATTGGAAATGAAAAGTTTTCCATTTCACTTATCTGGCCTGTTTACCAATAAGATGTGCAATATATTGCTTTGACACTTGAAAAATCCATATCTGTGAAAGAGCATTCCGCCTTTTCCGTTTGCACAGATCTGTCTCCATAATCGCAGTAATGCAGTCATTTGTTGCACTGTCACTAGAAGCCCTTAGCCCACCTGATCGTGTATGATTTTTAGACACAGCTGTTAGCTTGCCACTGAGATGAATTGGGCAATTGTCATCTGGGGGGTGGGGGGAGAAACAGTGTTTAATCTCCAATGATGGTGTACATTGTAACGGATGTCTCAGGAGGTATTAGTTAAGCAGGAATAGTGCTCTCAGCGATGCTCTGAGGTCTGCTGGTTTAACCCCAACCAACCCTGCAATGCACAAGTGTCTGTTTGCACATGTGTTTGAGTTAATTAGCTACAAAGCCACCATGGATCCCAGGAGCATTGCTGGAGCAGAACAGGCTCCATGTTTATTGAAGGAGCAGGACCGATGCGCCGCCTTCTTGTTTTCTTATGTTTCCTTCGGCACCTCTGGGTACAGAGCGAGAAGTGAGAATGCATGTAGGGAAGTTGGTGGTTGTAGAAGGAAGAAAAGATAGCTGGCTGGATGGATTGAGACAAAAGAAATCAAGCATAAACAAGTGAGAAAAGAGACCGCTTCCAGTTGTGTACACTTGAACATTAACAGTGTTATTTGTTTGCACAGAATTTAAACGTGCAAATGTAAATAGAGGTTATTTACCAGGCTGATGCCCATTATATAGATTGGCTTTTGGGATGAATTTATAATACAGTGCTAAGTTTACATTATTCACATTTTTACATTCTTTCCTGAATAAACATTCAGGAAGCATTACAATATGTTTGAGCTTGTTTTGTTATTTCAGGGAATAGCCTTCTCTATACTGCAAATTATTAAATAAGACATGGCCAGTTTAGTGGGTAAAATCTCAAAATCTTATATTTAGACCCATTTGGACATACACATGAAACATTGCAGTTTGCTATGTGTAATAGAGGTGGTATTAAACATTGTACAGTAGCATAGTGTCTGTTTTAGACATAGTATCTGTCTTATATAGGAGAGCTCATTAAACTTTTTACTGTCAGGTACCCCTTTACCTAGGGCTGCACGATTGTGGCCAAAATGATAATCCAGATTATTTTGATCAATATTGAGATCTCCATTATTTATCACGAATTGATTTTAGTGACAACATATTTTTATTGCACTTTCACATTTACTAAGTTTTCTCATACTACAATATAGCACACAAGTACATGAGAAAACTTGAGCTGGTCAATTATGACAGAATTTAGGAACATAGTGTGAGCCCTGACAAATTAATTTACCTTTTGATAAACTAAATTTGATATTTTCAGTTAATTTTACATACTGTAGGCAAAAACCAACCATTAACCTGTTTACCTTGTAAACAAATACAGTAAACATCAATGTTTAGTCTTTGAAGTCTGCTCTTCTTAAATATATTTAATGCTACACTTATTTGACATTTTCCGCTGTCATGGTTCTGGGTTGGAGTCAGTTCTCGAACCGCTCTGTGTATATTGCATATATATCTGAATAATCTCATATAGGATGTGATCGGGTGAGTTCATTTACCCGTCAGATGCAAAGCGCTTTAGTTTAATGGTGTTCATAAGTGATGCTCCGGTCAGGATTTTTACAACCGAAACCGATACAGATTCTAATCTTTTTTTGTTTAAACTTTAATCAGGAAGTCGGTCATAAACAGTTAAATGTAAGCTCTCTGCTCATGGTCACTGTTAACTAAGTTAAAGTAATATCAATGAGATACTGTTGGTTAATTGATAAGTAAACAAGCAATTTTTTTTTATTTTTATATATCTTAAAAACAGGTCGCACTGTGGCTTAGTGGTTAGCACGTTCGCCTCACACCTCCAGGGTCAGAGGTCAGAGGTTCGATTCCCACTGGGGCCATGTGTGTGGAGTTTGCATGTTGTCCCCATGCTGCGGGGGTTTCCTCCTCCCCCAGTCCAAAGACATGCATGGTAGGCTGATTGGTGTGTCTAAAGTGTCCGTAGTATATGAATGGGTGTTGTTGTCTTTTATATAGTGTGTGAATGGGTGTGTAAGTGTGTATGTGATTGTGCCCTGCGATGGACTGGGACCCTGTCCAGGGTGTACCCCGCCTTGTGCCCGATGCTCCCTGGGATTGGCTCCAGGTTCCCCCGCGACCCAGAAGAAGGAGTAAGCGGTATAAGATGTATGGATGGATGGGTATCTTAAAAACAATAGAGAGTCCTAATTAAAAGTACACTAACACAAAAATCATCCATATTAGGAAGAAGGCTAATAGTGTACTAAGGAAATAGTGAACTAAGCTTAATGTCAAATTAATATTAAATACAGACCCATAGTAAACATTATTTCATTTCTCATTTTATTTATATTTAATGAAGTTATTATTCGCATTTATTTACAGTCACACAAAATACTTTTCAGTCACAAATACGAGTGAGATGGTCGCAATGTTTATCTACAAAGTTTTTTCTTGTTCGGCGTGATGACTTTTAATGTCCCCGACAACCTCTGTAGTGCCATTTAGCATCATGTTAATATCATGATTTCTCCTCGAGCAAAGCGCTGGAGCTCGAAGCGAAGCTGGCAACTCGAGGGCTAAAATGCTAATTCCGTTTCGGGGTTTTGGCATTACAAAATGACGTCATCCCTGCGCCACTCTATGATGATTGGCTTGAAGTGTAGGAAGCGCTTGATTTGATCTGCCGCGGAGATTTATATGAGTGGAGGATGTACTTTAAACATCAATATCGCAATATCGATCATGTTCATTTGATCGTGGGCAGTCAAAATCGTAATCGCGATAGATATTCGATTAATTGTGCAGCACTACCTGTACCTGTAAAAAAAAAATTACTCCCTCAGTACAGATTTATTTTGCAAACAAACTTTTGAAAGTATTCGTGTGTACGATCATATATTATTGGCTACTTATTGGAGCCAAAGATTTAAATTTCTGAATGTTTCATACATAGAACAATCTATCCCATCCATCCAGTTTTCATACTGCTTATCCTACACAGGGCCGCAGGGGAGCCTGGATGGGGTGTCAACCAATCACAGGACACAAGTGCACACACATTACTGACAGTTTGAAAATGCCAATCAGCCTACAATGCATGTCTTTGGACTGGGGGAGGAAACCCACAGGGAGAACATGCAAGCTCTGAATATGCAGGGCAAAGTTGTGATTTGAAACCCCAACCCTGGAAGTGTGAGGCAAACGTGCTAACCACTAAGCCACCATGTCCCCCTACCTTAAACCTGTTTTTTTTTTTTTTTTTTTTTTTAAATCTCATTAGATTCCT
>JAOUWY010000054.1:10262515-10274410 GCA_025728095.1 Prietella phreatophila | reverse complement strand
AAAAACAAGAATCAGGTGCGGGTGATCAAGTGACAGGTAGTGTGGTGCAGTGGCAGATGGGAAGTGGAGTCCAAAGTATGTTAGTGTTGGTCAGGGGGGATAATGACCATCCATCTTCCTCAGTTCTTTCCTCAAAGAGTAGCGATAGAGAACTAGAGGGAGGGCATTTTAATGTGAGGGGAAGGGCAGGTCAAGTGGACGCCCTAGAAACCCATAAAGGTGGAAGTGTCACCAGTGGGAAATCACACCAAAAAACAAACAAAAAAAAACCACTAACGTAACCTTTAAAGTAAACCCTCAACCCCTTATAGTATGTTTCCTAGAAATCTGATTACAGAAGATACCACTCTAGTGTGCCTCAGTCTGAAAGATCGATTTTTCCATTCTGATTTTCCCAAACAACTTCTTATTGATTGCTTCTTCTCCTCTAACTAATCAGATGAGTCTGTTTAACACATGCTGCTATTGAGCGAGAACCTCAGTGACTTTCCTAAGAGCTGATTAGGTACATGTATGTTCTGGGTTGGTTAGAACAGAGCAACTCTGGATCATTTTGAGAAAAGCAATACATTGCCGATCTGGTTGAACTCGTCCACCTTCTTGACAGCGGTTCTGTCTTCTGTAATGTCTTCTGATCCATTGGTCTGTGTTGCATTCCAGTCAGTTCCAATCATTCCTACTCCACTATTTGATGTTTTTCATGGATGAAATTGTGTGAGACTTGTAGACCATTTCCTACCTGCCAGGCTCACAGCAGGCTATGCAGAGAGACAGGCTTTGTGTTCCTCCATGGCCAAACCTAATAGTCAAGCAAAAGTGGAATGGCCAGCATCCAGCTGAGCTAAATCCTCGGCTCTCTCAGAGAGAATGCAAAACATTGTCTGATCATGCTTCTATCACTTGATCAGATAATTTGGAACCCAACAGAAGAATTCAAACCAATGGATTTTGCAGTGAGACTTTTAAACAGCTCGAAGCAACAGAGAGTCAATGCCATCCTGAGTTCATGATTAAAGTTTAGTGGAAAACTATGAGGAATGATCATTTATAGATTTGGTCTGTTGGACACACTGGTTCTCCTCAATTGGTGATTATTGATAGTGTGTTTTATTGATTGATTTATTTGCAAGGCTTCAAAGTGACCAATGAAAATCTATAAGTTTATCTTCAGATCAAAAAATACTATACTGAAGCATGGAATAATAGGCAATTATCAGTATCCTGGCCCATTATCACATTTGGTGGAATAAGGCTGTATGTGTGTAGGACTCTGTCACAAATGTTTTTGACTGTGGTCGATTGCATAATGTTAATGGTTTGTAAATTGTTAGGAAAATTGATACAAGGAACTGATTTCATGCTGCTTCTTCAAGGTCTCAGCCATTAAAATCTTCTTGCAAGAGTATGAATAATAAGCGGGAAATCATCCTACTGCTCACAAAAAGCTCCAAGTCCTGGACCTTCTTGTTAAATAAGCTTTATCGTTCCATTTCCTCTGACAAACTGTCACACTGTATAATTGCTGCCGTTTTGAAAACTGAATAGAGGACAGATTGCAACATGTTATTTTTGTCCGCTCTTCATTAAGAAGATTTGTTTTTATTTATACTGATAATCGAATCCCCTAATACACTTCAGTACACAGTCAACAATTGTAGCTGTGTTTGTTAGCTAGCCATGTTATCTGACACCTGAGATTGTTATCTCAGGATCAAGTATTGCTATCATTAGCAGAAGTTAGGTAGTTAGCTGATATTGACTTACCCTCTCTGAGATGAGCCTGAGATCCTTCACCCACCTGGACATGAAGAGCTGCTAGACTTCTGTGCTCTAAAAAAACAAAAAACAAAACGCAGTTATGTATTTGATTTTGTTGTATGAAATTTTATTGGCTTTGTCAAAGTACAATTTATTCTTTTCTGAAGTAGGTTGAGTAAAAGCCATCGTTCAAGGGACTTTTCTTATTCTTATTAGCTAGTTGTTCTGTCAGAGTCACATAGCTCTCTGTAACTATAGCTGCATGTTTGAATCTACTCAAATATGAACTTCCCAATCTCCATGAACATTTCTTTAACTCGGCTATTGAATCTCTCAACTTGAATCAGCATGTAAAGGCTGCCTAAGTGCACCAGAGAGTTTGCTATGTCTGCTGTATTAGCCATATGTTTGCAGTATCAGTGCTTGTATATGGTACACAAAGTGCTGTGAAATTTGATTTCTTCTGTTTTTTGTGTGTGTATCTCATACTATATTGTTTCAGAAATTTAAATAAAATCTAAGATAAAATAAAGGCAACCTGAGTAAAGGCAAAAGTTTAAATGTTTATTTTACTTCACATTATGCACCTTAAATGGGTTTTTATGATGGATGAATTAATAGAGTGAATGAATAGAGAACATTTTATTGAATGAATTGATATCACACAACATGCTGTTGTCACTCACTGGCTTAGTGTTTAGCATGTTTGCCTTTTCCTCTGGTGTTGGTGGTTCGAATCCTACCTCTGGCCATGCTTCGGGGTCTCCTCCGATTACTCCGGTTTCCTCGTGCAGTCCAAAGACATGTGTTGTAGGCTGATTGGCATTTCCAAATTTTGTGAATGGGTGTGTGATTATACCCTAAGATGGTTTAGTACAGTGTCCAGGGTGTCTCTCCTCTTGTGTCCCGAGTTCCCTGGGATACTCTCGAGACTCCCACACGACCCTGTGTAGGATAAGCGGCATGGAAAATGGATGGAAGATAGATTGGTGTGTATATGAGTTAGTTGTCCAGACCCTATGAGAAGATTTCATGCCTTGTGGCAGCCTGGTGACTATCCTCACTATTAAGGTCGCATGTCAACAAATAAAAGAAAATACAATACAAAAAAAACCCTGCAATTAGAAAGATAAGGCATCCAGTACATTCATAGTAATCTGGTAACTAATCTGATATTAAGAAAAGTAGAATAAACAGGAAACAAAATGACACCGCTTAAATGTAATCTATAATTAAATCTACATTTAATCACAGTCTGTATTTTATCTAATCGTTTAACTGAAATCGCAAGTCATCCATCACCTCCATGTGTTCTGGTTTCTCATGTAAAACATTCACCTTTTTTGTTCAGCCACAGAGACCTGAAGCCAGAGAACCTGCTGTTGGATGAGAAGAACAACATCAGAATAGCAGACTTTGGAATGGCTTCTCTGCAGGTTGGAGACAGTCTCTTGGAAACTAGCTGTGGGTGAGTCATACTTCAATAGCAGCTCTCACAGAGTTCTGTCTCCATGGCAAAATACATTTAATGCTTGCTGTTGGTATATCACAGATATGATAAAAAAATATATACACACCCAGAATCATAGTCATTTAAAACTTAAGTCTACTGTAGATTTGTACAAAACATTTGAGATACTGATCCCATCAATTTTTTAAAAATATATATTTTTTAATTCTCTGTAACCGTTACACAAACATTAAATTGTCTGTAATCTGAGTGATTAAAATAAATGCACACATATGGGGTTAGAATTGTTTCATATTTCCAAATCAATAGATTATGACCTACAAATAAATGTAGTGAGATTCACAAAAAGATAAACAAATTCACAAATAAATAGATTGATGCTATACACTAGTGGCATTTAGCATGTCTAGTTGGACATAATTTAATCACTCACATGGAAAGCTGGAAATGAGAGACACACAACCCTTAAAATGGATACATTTGTGAGAACACTGTTGATAGTTAGCAAGAAAATTTTGTTGCTAGCTAATAACTGAATTTTACAAGCTCCAAAAAGGTTGTAACCAGCAAATCAGTGAGTCCCTACTCTGTGATACGCCCAGTCAGTGGACTACTTTGCAGATTACTTGCTTTAAAACTGTTCTTATCTGCGTTCATCAGGAAGCGTTGCCTGATAACCTGACCTGTGGTGCAATCTGACAGCAGAGATAAGATTAGTAAAAGATAGCAAGGGCTGCTTTTCTTGAGGGTCCATAAAGTCTAGACATGTAACTAACACTCACCATATGACCTGCCTGCATTGCCCTCTCTGCTGCTTTATTATGATTTTTTTTTAATTGCTCATTATTTCATCACTGGCACTATTATCTCAATAAAACACTTGGCATTATAGCTGAGCAAGACATTTAAAAGGGGAAGAGATAATAGGTTGGTATTGTGCTTGCTCTAGAGTCATCCCTCAGTGACCAAACCTAACATCTGATTCCACATGTCTTTTCTTCATATTAGCGAACGCTAGCACTAGGAAAGCATTGCGCCTGCACTAGCATGCTGAGATTATTGATTGTCTTCTCATGGCTGCCTGGGCCATCTCTAAGCGCAGATATGACAGTTTTTAATTAAACGCATTCATCTTTAGCCTCCTCGTGTGCTCTCTGCGTGACACAAATGTATTCTGTTTACCACAGCTAATGGACTCGGGTGAATATAAAACGGTGTGCATTTCACGCATGTATGCAGTGCTAGTTTTACATAGTGTATTTTATGTCCCCGTTATTTGTAACAAAGGCTAATTTCTCATTTGGTATATCGACCCCATTTTTAATTGACTAAGCCTAAGTGATTAGTGCTATTATTAGCAGGACTGTTCAGAGCTAGCATGGTTCAAGTTATATTGCTATTATATTGTGTTTATCACGTTTGTGTTGTGTTTTAGCAAAGCTGGTGGTTTAATGAGCTAATGAAATCACTAACAATGTAAACAAAAGCTTTTGTTCTCTCTGGTATAAGTGGGGAAACTGTATAGAATCTAATGTATCTATTTTAGCGCAAGGCTGACTGTTTGAAAATGGGACGTGTGCTAATGCGACCCAAAAAAAGGTTCAAATATATTTTTATAATCAAATGTATATTGCCAAGATGCTACTCAGATAATTATGGGTTAAAAGTAGCATGTGAAAGAAAGGTATTTAAAAAAATGACCAAAACAAAAGGAAAATGTTGGTTACTGTCATATTCCCACCTGTGCACACAGCTGCTATCAGGAGCATATGGAGTCTTATGTACAGTATGTTTATCAATTTTAGAATTATATAAATGATTAAAGCTCTGGGTTACTGATCAGAAGGTTGGGGGTTCAAGTTCCAGCACTGCCAAGCTGCCACTGTTGGGCCCTTTACATCTGTCTGCTCCAGGGGTGCCGTATCATGGCTGACCCTGCGCTGTGACACCAACTTCTGAACAAGCTGGGGTATATGAAGAAAACAGTTTCACTGTGCTCTAATGTATATATGACAAATAAAGGCTTGTTTTTCTTAAAATATTAATTCTAGTGAAGGCACTAGTCTGAATGCCAACATTCACATTACATGGCTGAAGCAGCCCAAATCTGATTTGTTTTTTGTTGTTGTTTTTTTAACTTAGATGTGACACAGATTTGATTTATAATCACTCTATTATTTTTTTCAAATCAGATCTGAGTGACATTCATATGTGAACTCTGACTAGGTACAAATTCAATATGTATGACTGAGATATCACCTGCACATGTAGTTGCAATCAAAATTATTCAACCCCCATTGCAAATCAGGTTTAATATCAAAATTTACAGACTTTCAGCTGTTTGCAATGAACAAATCAAACAAAAGCGATTTAAATATTTCGACATAATGGATGCTTTAAATGGTTTCTCCAAATTCAACTGAAAGTGCAACTTAATTTGCATGATTTCTCCAGTTTCAAAATTATTCAACCCCTTCATGGCAAGCATCTTTAGTGTTGAATCATTTTGATTGCATCTGTAAACATCTCTCATCATAGTATTGCCGGTAATACTGTAGCTGCAAAACCAACAAAAATGTTACACCTGGTTTGACCTCACCTTCTCACTCTGGTCACTCTGACTGGAGTTCTGGCAGCCCATCATCTGTGTGCTGCTAGAACTCCAGAGCTAATAATATTTGCAATAAAAGCTTGTGTTGCTCTTTTTTCAGTTTTTTTTTCATAAATTTTTAAAATGTGTGCATGTGGGTTTCTGTCCATACACACCACCAACAGGAGCGCCTGAATGAAGGATAAACTATAAGGGTGTCTGTATTTCTGAGTTCACATGCCAAATCATTTTTAACTATTATTATTAATTGACTGTGGCTTTGATTAATATCGCAGGGATTAGAACAAACATGGCATTTGGAAAGGTAATGTGCACATTCAAGCAACTAATGCAGCATTCGTGTCTGAACTGTTGTTTAAGATAAGGAATAAAACACAACAATGCAACTAATAGTGCAGATTTATGTTATAGCAGCTATAAACACTCATTCCATTACCAGACTCTCTTTTAATCTGTCTCTTAAAGAAACAAAAACAAACTAGGTTGTCATGTTACTGAGAAGAATTCTACCCTGAAAACTCCCATGGTGGAAAACGTACAGACTGTCACAAACCACTGACACTGGAGACTCCTTCCATAAATGTTAAAGAAACATCTCCTTATAGAAAGTGTCATAATAGCAATGATTATCCAGTTTGTTTATTTTTGTTAAATGACAGAACTTAATTAATCACTGTGGTTTATGTGATTATAAAAGTCCCTGTGAATGAGCTGTTACTATATAAATGTTGATATATTGCAATGTGCATATTTATATGTACCTTTGCATTTGCATAACAGCTGGAACTATTGCTAAAGCTGTGCTGGTATAGAAAATGATTCAACACCTGATGACCAATCAATTAAGAGAATTCTATGGCCCTGTGGTGTAATGTTATTTAAGCAGCGAGAAATATTCCATATGACTTCTTTTTCAATATCTTTAATTAACACCTAAAACATTATTTAATAAGTATTACTCACTTAATAATCTGTATTTTAATGATGATGCACAGTAGTAGGCCAATACCTACATTGTAAAGTAACTGACAGTAATATTTGGTTGAAGAGGCACAATACATTAGCTTTCTATGCATTCACTGAGTCATAATAATCATATGATAATAGACAGAATATTTCCCTTCAAATAAGATGCCATTGTCACAACTTTACAGCTGGGTTTATGAAAAACCATGATTTAATTAGGATGCTTTTTGACAAGACACTGTTTGCCTGCTGAAAATTGGTTTCATTTGCATGCAATTTGCATAATGCTATTAGACATTTGCAAACAGGTATACCCTGTTTACAGAAGAAACTCTTTAACATCCCTCCGTCTATGCTAGCATCCGGCTTCATCTGACAGCTCTGTCAAGCAACTGAACCGTCCGGGTCATTAATGATAAATATGTTAAACAATTTTGACAGTTACTGGGCTGCAGTTTTACAGAACTCTAGCAGGAAGTCATTAAAATCTAATGTTACATTATTGGATCATTCAGCAGTGTCGGTGGAAGAGCAATGGAGTGGTGGGCAGTGAGCCAGCGTCCGAGCCAATCATATTAACATCAGAACGAGAGCTAATAATATATTCGCTTATGCATATTGCATTGCAATTTATAGTCTTAATGAATATTATAAATATTATACATAATTAATGTCATATTTTCAGTGATTAAAGATTTCTAGTCATCTTTAAGACGTTTTTGTTTACCTAGTTATGGCCAGCTGTAAAGCTAGGAGCTGCTTAGCAAATATATGTTTAACAAAATGTGAAATTCAGGCTTAGGTTTTAGGTCAAAATCAATTTGCACTGAAGCCCTGATTGAATAATAACTCAAATAATGCACTTGAATTTTTTATGTGCATTGAAATAAATTGCATGCAAAAAAACCTGGGCATGTTATAGATTTACAAAGAATACAAAACAATATAAGACATTAGGCTTTTGCTTATGCAATTTGTTCTTCATAGCTGCTGATGTTTTAAATATCAAAGAGACTTCTAGAACAGTTGAATCGAAATTAACATTGATTCAGTAGAATTTGCAGTATAACTGCTAAATGAAATGTGTGAATAAATCACAGGTTTGTGTGCACTTGTGTGAATCTCTAACATGAAACAAACTTTCTGCATTAATATTAAGTCATAATTTAATGATACTGCCTGAGTAGCCATAATGATTAAACCCAGGTGAACTGTACTGGAAGAAACTGACGTCTGCAGATATAAAACCTTTTTTTAGTAGTACTAGATTGCACAGGCAATCACCAGTACTAAATGGTTTAGTGTACACACTGATCGGAGATAACATTAAAACTGCCTGCCTAATGTTGTGTAGGTCCCTCTTTACAATTTCATTTTCAATTTTATTTGTATAGCGCTTTTTACAATGGTCATTGTCTCAAAGCAGCTTTACAGAAACATATAAACACAGGATAAAGATTTAACATGTGTGAATTTATCCAAATTGAGCAAGCCTGTGTTTAAGGTGGTGAGGGAAAACTCCCTAAGATGTTAAGAGGAAGAAACCTTGAGTAGAACCAGACTCAGAAGGCAACCCTTCCTCATCTGGGTAACAATGGATAGTGTAAAAGTAAAGGAAAGTTCATTATGGTTTTATATGAAGTCTGTTTGTTGAACTAGTCCACTGTTCAAAGGAGACCCAAGTGCAAAACTGCATGTTGTAATTGCAGTCCTTAGAAGCCACCAAAACCGCTCTGGACTTCATAAGACATCTGAAGGTGTGCTGTGGTATCTGACTTGTTTGTTCAGCACATCCCACAGATGCTCAATCGGATTAAGATCTGGGGAATTTGGAGGCCACCTTGAACTCTTTGTCATGTTCCTCAAACCATTCCTGAACAATATTTGCAGTGTGGCAGCATGCATTATCCTGCTGAAAGAGGCCACTGCCATTAGGGGATACCGTTGCCATGAAGAGGTGTACTTGATCTGCAACAGTGTTTAGGTAGGTGGTACGTGTCTCAGAGTAACATCCACATGAATATAAGAACCCAAGATTTCCCAGCAGAAAACTACCCAGAGAATCACACTGCCTCTGCTGGCATGCCTTCTTCCCATAGTTCATCCTGATGCCATCTCTTCCCCATGCACAGCCTCATGCGCAGCAAGTTGCAATGCACTGTTTGTCCTGACACCTTTCTATCATAGCCAGCATAAACTTTTTCAGCAATTTGAGCTAGCTCTTCTGTGAGATCGGACCAGACAGGCTAGCCTTCACTCCCCACGTGCATCAATGAGCCTTGGGTGCCCATGATCCCTTTGCTGGTTCAACGGTTGTCCTTCTTTAGACCACTTTTGGTAGGTAGTAATCACTGCATACCGGGAACATCCCACAAAACCTGCCATTTTGCGCCAAATCCCATATTAACTATGGTAAACTTGCAAAAAAGGACAACGTATACTTTCTTTCTCATTTAGAAAGACGCAAGCCGTTGGAGGCCCTATGGGTATTTCAGCTTCCACACATTTTAGTGGGTGTTATGTTTACATGTGTTTTACACATTCAGACCTTCAGTTAACAAGTGCTAAATAAGGCTAAACTAAATACAGTCTTAACTGAACAGTCTATATTTAAAGTCTCTTAACTCATCTATCCTTTTCTCTTTCAGATCTCCTCACTACGCCTGCCCAGAGGTGATTAGGGTAAGTATACTCTCAGAGCCATCTCTTCTAATGTTGCTCTCAGACCAGCCTGCCCTCCAACCACCTTTCTCTTTCTCTCAACGACAGGGAGAGAAGTATGATGGCAGGAAAGCAGATGTTTGGAGCTGTGGGGTCATCCTCTTTGCACTTTTAGTGGTAAGTGGTCGTCACGCTTCCCCGACATCTCTGAAGTTATCTCAAATACTTCTTACTCATGTTAAAAAGTCTTAATTAGAAAATGAAAGATACTCTCAGATGTCAGCAGGCAATGAAGATCAGCATAAGGATATCCCCTCTGATTAAATTAATGATCCTTATAAAGGATTGTTTCATTTATAAAAAAAAAAGCCGATAGTGCGTTTATTTATTTATTTATTTATTTTTACAGAGGCAGTGCCTAATTTGGAACCATTCTGCATTTTTCTGGCAGAAAAGAGAGAAAATTTGTTGAGCTCAAGACTACAAGGCTGTTGGTCTGGAACTGTTAGAGGCGGGTAATTTGGTCTCCATGACAACAGTTCAAGCAGCTCAACTCTTTGTTTAGATGTTGGGAGAAAATATTAAGTTAAAGGTGTGGGTTGAGTAGTATTTAAGTCAAAACACCTTTTGTAATATTTTGTAACTTGGGTGGCATGGGGGCACAGCGGGTAGCATTGGGTGGCGCTGGGCACAGTGGGTAGCGTTGGGGGCACAGCTCCATGGTCTCTGATTCAAATCGGTGTCTGGATTACTGTAGCATGCTACAGTAGTAGGTGGTTCAGTAACTCTAAATTGACCCAGGTAAAATTAAGTGTGAGAACGCGGGTGGTGAAACAGAATGGCTTCCCATCAAGGGTGTATTTGCATCCACTGTCCCTGGGATAGGCTCCAGGTCCACATGAACAGTGAATGATAAAGCACTTACGGAAAAATTCATGAGTATTTTGTAATATCTTAGTTCTCAAGCAACCACCTTAAAAGAGAAGAGAAGAAACGTTGTAAATGACGTGAAAAACAAACAAAAAAACATAATGTGGGCTACCATGAACCAGACACTCAGGATAAGGATGTTTTTCTGTTCATCATATTGTATTATCAGTTCAAAAAAGCTCCCCATCTTTCTCTAGCATTCAGACATTCTAGTGTACAGTATGTAGTGTGTGTGCGTGCGTGCGTGTATGTGTGTGCGTGTGAATGAGTTATGAAAGTAAGGTCCATATTTGTATTTTAATGTTTAAGCCAACTTATTCTATAAAACAAGGTGTAATACCTAGGGTATGCCGTCCTTAAACAAATATACTGTACCGGTATGTATGTAATTCTTTGGCTCTGAAAATGGTGGAACTTCGGCTGTTAATCAGGACTTAAAAGTGCCTGATATGCACTGCTTCATTGTCTTTGAAAAAGAGGATTGAAAGTAAGAGCAAAGAGACTGAACACAGACAAGAGAAAGGGAAATTAATGAACCAGAGAGTGATGTTTATATATCTCCACTCAATCTCTTTAGCAGCTGAATATTTAATTTAATTAATATATAAGTAGTAAATTTGAAGAATATTCTTGCTAGGTTTAAGAAATTTTCTAAATATCTGTGATTTAAGGTATATGGATGGACCTATTCTGTAAAATTTACTATAATGCCCTTCACTAATATTGGCACCCTTGGTAAATATGAGCAAAGAAGGCTGTGGAAAAATGATAGTTTTATCATATGAGTTCATGGGGTGCCAATAATTGTTGCACACCTATATTTAACAAAAATATTTGGTGGGGGGGGGGATAAACATGTGTTGTGTTTGCAATTGTCTGATATCCATGAGAGTATTTTGTGAATTTGTTTTAACAAAAGTTCGAAAGGTTAAACAATAAACACGATTTTTCACTGCTTTCTTTGCTCATATTTCACAAGGGTGCCAATTTTAGTGGAGGGCACTGTATATGCTATAAAAATCGAATGATCCATACCATAATTCTGCTCATTATTTCTAACATTTACTCAGACAGTGAAACACAGTAGAAAAAAGACAATGTATACCACAGAGCTGTTGGATTCTCAAATCAGGTGTGGATTCATTTTATATATCAGCTGCTCTGACAGTAGCTCCATCTGTAATATAAATTACTGTAATGCCTGATATCATTATTGTTTCCATAGTAACACATTCACACAAACTGTACAGTGGACACACTACATAATCTAAAGCTAATACTAAAGGAATGCAAAATTGTCTTATTATTTAACAAAGAAAAATGTATAAGCATTGATATGTTTAAGCTTTCTGTATGTTAAAAAGGGAGACTTTTATGCAACATTTGTGGAGGAGCATGTAGCGTGACAAGCTACATTTTTGTCAAGGGAAGGACTGTTTATAGGTACAAGTGATAACTTGTACTGAACATGGATGTTCTGTGGTTAAAAACTACTTTT
>JAOUWY010000054.1:10196521-10211782 GCA_025728095.1 Prietella phreatophila | reverse complement strand
CACACACACACACACACACACACACACACACACACACACACACACACACACACACACACACACACACACACGTTAAATCTATCTGAAGGTAGATAGAAATATTGTTAAGTTACATGTCTGTTTTGTATGGGACACCATAATAAGGACTCTTAATAAGGTACTCTTATTAAGGTATTTAATAAGGTATATTAAGGTGTTTCTGTTTATCTGCATGTCCAGCTATCTGTTTTTTAAAGTTTTTCCATCTGCTTATCTTTTGGCATATTCCTTTGCCTGTCTAATCTATCCATTTGTCATTCCACTCATCTACAGTGTTTCGTTACATTTCTGAACATTTGTTTGTCTACCCAAATTTATTATTTGTCTGGATGCCTAACTACTGTAATTATTGTATATCTCTACCCATCTGTCTGCCTGTCCACCTGTCTGTCTGCCTGACTTACCATATATCTACCATGTCTACCCATCTATCTATATGTCCACCTGTCTGAGTACCAGCCTGTTTACTTGACTACATGTCTTCCTGTCTACTTGTTTATGTCTACCTCTCTACCCATCAGTATGGCCTGTCTACCCAACTGTCTATACTTCCACGTGACTGTCTACTGGTCTGTCTATCCATTCACCTATCTATCTGATTTCCCATCTATCTGCCCTTTCTGCCGATCGGCCTGTCTGACTACCAGTCTGTCTACCCGTCTGTCTGCCTGACTACCCATCTATCTACCCTGTCTACCCATCTGTCTGTATGTCCACCTGTCTAACTACCAGTCTGTCTTTCTACCCATCTGCATGTAGACAGCTTCTGCTTCAGGCCATACCCAGTGCTCGGAGCTCCATGGTGACATCCAGGTAGCCGTGCTCTGCGCTGTGAAGGCTGGCCTCCTGCAGGGCTCGGATTCGGGCCTTGGTCAGTGGTGGGACTACCCCCGCACTGGGAGTGGATACAGAGTGACGCTCTGGCCTCTGTACCTGTTCCACACCTTCAGCCAAAATCTCCTCCAGAGAAAGCACATCCTCCTGCAGCCGCCTGGGCTGGCTCAGTAGCTTCCTCAGCACGTTCCTAACGCAGACAACAGCATGAGAAAAAGCAGACGTTGGTATTGCATGGCATGCCTTTTGCTAGTGTGAATATGCAAAATAAGCTTGGACTCCAAATACTATATTGTTATCATTCTACCTGTGTCCATGTGCTGCAGCTTGACTGAAGCAGTTCATATCCTCATACAGTGATGTCAGAGAACTCCCGCTGTGCACTCGAAACATGGGGTCTGCCCCATGGGACAAGAGTAGGCTGACCATCTCATAGTTTCCTAAACATATCCCCAATAAATAAATAAATAAATAATTGTGGTAAGACTGTTGAAAAGCTTTGTAACATTTACATATAAAACCAAGTTGCTAACCAAGGTCGAGTGTTCACTATTCCTCTATGTGCAATTCGTACCTGCAGCAGATGCCAGCTGGAGCGGTGTCTCAGCTGAGCCCTGGTGCCCGCTCTTGTGATCACAGCCCTCCACGTCGGCCCCCATATCCAACAGCAGCTGAAATAGTTACAAATCCATATTTAACATGACACACATTAGAACCCTCTGCTGACAAGTTTCTTTCACTAGCAAAAATAAATACAATGCATTGCGCATGTGTGTATGATGATCTACAGCTCACCTGTACCACTGATAAATTTCCATACAGCACAGCGAAGGTTAGTGCCACCCGGTGGCGACTGTCAGGGTGAACAGATGGGTGTTTGGACGAGCAGCTTGGTACCTGCAGTGAAGGGCAAGAAGAATCACTATTTCTAGTTAAATCTATAATATATAACAAAGTTCTCTCTACAGTATGTATCATTGTTTACCACTATATCCAGATTAGCTCCTGCGTGAATGAGCATGTGGACCAGAGCTTCATCTCCTGCTGAGCAGGCGTACATCAGAGGAGTCATGCCCTAAACACACACAGTTAATTAATCGTTTATTAATAGTTAAGAGTTTCTATCTTCCTGGAGAGGCTCTACTTGAAACCGTCTCTGAAAGGGAAACATTTTAAATTCTAGATAGAACCTTTAGGGTTCTATATTTACACTTTCCCTACCCAAAAGTGCAAATTTCCAAGTGAACAAAAATTGTGATCAGCATGTTTAGCACTAGATTATTTTACAATAATCATTTATAAGAATATANNNNTATTTTTTTTTTTAACACTTATTGATATTGTTGGAAGGGGGTCATGGTGGCCTAGTGGTTAGCTCCTTTGCCTCACATCTCCAGGGGGCTCGAATCCCGCCTCCACCAAAGTTGGCATGTTCTCCCCGTGCTTCGGGGGTTTCCTCCGGGTACTCCGGTTTCCTCCCCCCGTCAAAAGACATGCGTTGGAGGCTGACTGGAATTTCCAAATTGTTTGTGGTTTGTGTGCGTGATTATGCCATGACATGGGTTGGCACCCTATGTACTCCGAGTTCCCTGGGATAGGCTACAGACTTCCCCATGACCCTTGGTAGGATAATCAGTATGGAAAAAAAGAAGGATATTGCTGGAGCTTTTCTTAATATTATGGACCAATTTTAAAATTAATCATGAGCACATTTCTATTTGACGTCAGGTGTTTTACTTATTTTATTTAGGTTGTATTGCTATATTTTGCTAACTATGCTCAATTATTTAATTAAGCGCAGCTTACAAAGTTAAAACATGTTTCTAGACCTATAATAATAATAATAATAATAATAGCAATGATAACAAAATTTCCAAAGATATTTCAGAAGAAAAAAAATCCATAATATTGTCATTCAGTGGATCAGTCTCGTGTCTACATTTCAGTCTTCTGTTTATATTTTCCAGGCTCCTGGATATTAATTTCAGAATGAAAGGGGTTGTTTGGGAGGGGATTGGAAGGTTTGTTATTCATACAGAAATAGTTCCTACCTGATCATCCATAGTGTCTACTCCATCAGGACCTAGCAGCTGGATGGCCTGACCAATCAGATCCGTGCGTCCGCAGTTGAGCATGCGGAAACCTAGGTCCAGGTTGAACTTATCTAATGCAGACTTAGAGTCCAAACGCTTAAAGGAGCTGAAACAGCACTCTGGCCTAGGAAAGACAGAAAGACAAAGCAAATGACATGTGGTTATTTCTATGATGGGAAAGAGAACGCTTATAAGACCATGAAGCATTTTTCATACTTAAGCTGTCTGGGTTCACAGTCCAGTCCGGGCAGGAGCAGCCTGGCTGTCTGTCTCACATCATCACTGTCCACTAACAGACTCTGCCGATGCTCGGCGTGAACCATCGCAACACACATCCACTCCATCAGAGGGGGAAGTAAAGGGAACGGCCTATATGAAGAACAGATTTTTCCATTAATTGGGCTCTCTGTATCCCTTATAGAGTAACCTTGCACCATGGGGTGTTAATTTAACCACAGATGGTTAAAGTGTAGCAGCACTCTTCTCTTGTGATGCACACACTCTTCTAAATAAACTGTGACATGAGCCAAAGCGACGTGAGTGTCAAAAACATTTTAACCTTGACTTTGCATTTCATCAAAAAAATCTACAGTTTCCTTCATCCTAAAGCCAGCCAGAAAAGCAGCTACCGTGTTTACTGTACTGTACTGAAACTCATGAATATAAGTGATTACACCTGGTAAAGTAATCAGCGTTCACCAGCAAGAATAAATGCAGACATTTCCACATACTGATTCTGTGACACAAAAAGATGAATTTCCTGGATACATGAATTACCATTATAAGATCCTCACAGAAATGGAATCCCTATAAAAACATAATTATGCATACTTTTATAAAAATAAATAAATAAATAAATAAGGAAAAATGTAACAAATTTCATTGGCAGATCTAATTCCATGAAGAAATCAACTGGAAAATTGTACATACATTCATTCAGTCATTCATTCATTCACTCACTGGTTAGCAAAAGTACTCTGTACTGTAACACACCTTTCTTTGCTCAGGGCCATCTTGGGTGGCTCCAAGTTTGGATTCTCCATAGACTCCATCTGTGGACTGCGTAGGAAATAGTAGAGTGTGTGCAAGGCATTCGGAGACCAGGAGAGCTGATGCTTGTGGCTGGGACGGCCAGGACTGAGGACGCATCCCCCCGAGAGCAGACGCTGCATGTGACGCATGGCACGGGATACCAGGTCACCTGAGAACATCAACACAGAAGGCTGTTGGCCAAATATGGGCTTGTGAGCAGCTTCACCAGAGGCGCTGTGTTCTAAACCATCCATCTGTTTTCATACTGCTTATCCTACAAAGGGTCACAGGAGAGCCTGGAGCAAAAGACAACACTTGTCTTTGGATTGAGGAGGGGGACCCGAGTACCTGGAGGAAACCCCAAGGCACAAGGTGGAGGAAGAATTCAAAGCCCCAACCTGTAAGGTGCGAGGCAAATGTGCTAACCTCTAAGCCACCGTGCCCCCTGACCCCAACATATGAAAATAAAAATCCCCTTTTGAGGATTAGTAAGTGAACAAAATAAAAAGGACCCTAAATGTGTGTATGGCTATGTTCTAAATGTTCCTACAAATGATTTATAAACCAGACATTTAAAAAGCACTGAAATCTTTCGCAGCCATGGATTCATTAACTCCACCTACACACTTAAGGGTTTCCTTGGTTTGTCTCTCAAGCATGTTCTCCAGGGGTTTCCCATTCATAAAAAGATCCTTTTAGAAATCTAGGAGTGCTAATCAAGAAGATTTGAGGACATTTTTTTCCTAATAATCCTAAAATATAGAAAAACCTTAAATGCCCCTATGTGGAAGAACACTGAAGATCAAGTAATAGGTCATGACTTTTATTTTTTTATTATTGTAGTTAAAATAGTCAAAAAAAGATGGTTCTTGGTCAAACAGGTTAAATCAGGTTTACCTTCCTTTAAAATAAAGGAGCCAATGTTGACTCAGAAACTACTTCTCACTGTGAAGGGAAAAAAAAATCAAAACGATCATGCAGCATCTGGTGAGCTCCTTAAACATAAATGCCGAACCAATTCCAGTGCATCAAATCTGATATGTACATTATAGAAAAGAAGAAGATCTATCCATCATTGTCACCTACCTCTGCATATACTGTATATATTGTATATATATTGTAATAAAATATCAGACCTTTACACACATACAATTAAGAGGTTATACTTAAATAATATTAAAGCCAGCTCATTCTTTTCTATTTCATCAGGTGACATCATTAGATAAACAATATCTGTCCCTTCACATCCTTAAAGCATTACAAATCCTCAATCCAGTACAGTGTTTCATATTGACTCCTTGCAAAGGTGGAAATGTGACCATATATAGAGAACAGACCTTAAAACACACAGTGGAAACCTAAATCAATACTGCCAGCTTTGCTCGTGTAGAAATCCAGGCTCGTGTTATTCCCGTAAAGAGGATGAGCAGAAGATAAACAGAGGAAGCCAGATAGCCTCTCCTTATCATCTGGGTTCATCGTTAAAAAAAAAAATCAGGAGCTAGAAGAAAGTGCAGTGGCCACATGGAGAAAACATCACACTGAATAGAGGAAGCAAGCCTCAGGAGCATGACACTGATCTAATAAACAGGGACTGATATTGCCTTTATAGGGATCGAGTTCCATGTTTGTGCGGTGTTTAAGAGGCCAGATTTTGGCCAGGTTTTAAATAAATTGGTGCTCTATAACTGGAAGCCCATCTGCCTTGAGGCCAACTGTGGCGCTCTACACTTACTATTTAATTACCATATCAAAACGAACACGGATGAATGATCTCCGATAGATCTTCCACAAAGACCTGCTTTTCAGCTCTCAGGGGCATTGGGTGTGGTGTTATTTTGCAGGTTTATCGCAAACACAAGGCACAAAGGAGGTACTTTTCCTACTCTGGACCAAACAGAAGATGCCCTTGTAGCAGGAGCACAACTGAGGAGTGTTTCAGACCGCCTGAGGGCTGGACCAAGCAGCGGCCAGGAGCACACACTGCCCTCACCCTGAGCTGTGGGCTCGAAAATAAACACATGTCCAGCAATACAGCCACGTGTTTTAGAGTAGAGCAAGTCAAGCACGATCAACAATGATAATGACACAAAGAAGCTCTTTTTAAAGACAATTCTGGGGACAGGGGTGGGGTTGATGGGGGGGACTGCAGTTAAGATGGCAAAAAACAGCACATGATTAACTTAAACACCAAAAGAAAAAAAGAAAAAAAAAATCACTCAATTAGCTAAAAATCATTTGTTTCAGTTTTTGAAAGTGCATTCATGGATAAGAAGTGTGCCAAGATAATAAATATAAAGATTAAAAGATTTATAGCAGATGTTTTGATGACTAAGCATTATTATAGACATTATTGGATATATATCATAGTAGTATTGCTAGGACTTCTAACTGACCCATCCCTGTTCATCTAAAAGCAATGAACATCCAGAATTGTCAACATAGACTATATGACCAAAAATATGTGGACACATGACCATTACACCCAATTGTGGGCCTTTCCCAAACTGTTACCACAAATTTGGAAACACACAATGGTCTAGAATGTCTTCGAATACTAAAGCATGAAGATTTCCTTTCACTGAAACTAAGCGGCCCAAACCTGTTTCAACACGACAATGTCCCTGTGCATAACACGAGCTCCATTATCTAAGACGTGATTTGCCAAGATTGGTATGGAAGAACTACAGTGGTCTGCACAGAGCCCTGACCTCCACCCCACTAAACACCATTGGGATGAACTGGAATGACAGCTGTGCACCAGCTACAGAGTGGGCAAATCTCTACAGCCATGTGTCCATCATCTAGTGGAAGCCTTCCTTGAAGGAAGCAGGCAGCAAAAGGGGGAACACCACAATACTCCGGTGTCCATATACTTTTGGCCATATAGGGTATCTCTCCTCTAACAAACAACATTCTCATAAGAACTGCTTTTTAAATAATCTGTTATCTAAAAAAAAAAAAAACGCATGATGTAAGGTAAGAGACAAAACACAATTATTCAAAAATATTGAGAGTTATTATAAAGAGGTTTTGAAAGTCTGGGTTGGTTGAAAACTTGCCTTATGTAAATATTTGTTAATTTTTTTGGAAAAGTGCGAATAATTCTAATTTACTAGTAGATTTTAATTTAATTTCAAGAATATTTAAGTAGGTCACTTGCTGATTTATAAACTTGATTATGTAGTAGCAGAAAGACAGCGTAAGGATCCGTGAATTGGATCAATGTTCCGGTTCCATGATTCAAATTCCAGCCATAGCAATCTCAGCAAATTATTATAATTTTGTTTACATTTAGAATGATTTTGGGAATGCCTATAAAGAAACCATTATAATAGTCTATGAAAAAAGAAGTCATGTTTGGATAAGAATCCCCATGACTTGGGGATACTTTTAACATAGCTACTGATGGTACAATATGAATCCATAATAACACCAAGATTTCATACATAGATTCTAGGCAGGAATTTCTCAAGGCGTCATCTTTATTTACAACAACATAACTCCTGGCTGGTATTTGATCCGTTTAAAAAAAAAAAAAAAAAAAAAAGTCATACTCACTGAGCTCTGAGATGCTTCCCACACAGGTGGCCAGCAAAGCCTGCTCCAGCGTCCGCACCTCTACCTGAACACACGTTTCATGCCTGGCCTCTGACCCTGGACTATGGCCCTCGGCATACGGGCTGAAGTGGGCTGGCAGGGACAGTTCACCTACACACAAAAACCACAATCAGATATGAGAAAACACTGTGGAAATAAACCAGCTAGCGAAGAGGAACACCCACACTTAAGGTCAAATAACATGATTCTAATTATTTCTAATTATCAAGCAAGATAGGAATGGCATAAAAGTCACAGCCCAAGATGGCATTATAACAGATACCATGCATTTAATGGTACAATGCCCTAAAACCAACATAAAGCCTTATCCTTAGTTCCATGATGGTGCAAAACCGATAGGGCTAGTTTTGTAGGCCTGAAGTTATTACCGGTTAGTGAAGCGAGCCAGTGTGCCATTAGAGTAATAAGCCACAACCTCACATAGACTTAGTCTCTATTAGAGATAAGAAGAGGAAGAACTTTGAAGTCTAGCTGCAATTTCCTTAACAAGGATCCCTTAGGGAGTGTGAACACAATGCAATCCACTCCCACATCATCCGTTCTTCCTTCTCCTTAATGTGACAATTACTGGGGAAGGTCTCATACTGTATTAATGTTCTAAGCTAAATCACTGGTTGTGAATTAAAAATCACAGGACTGCGAGCATGCCACTACTGGGCACTTAGAGTGTAACTTGATACACTGCTTTTATTAAAATTGTCAGAAAAATGAATGACGATGGGTGTGTTTAGTAAACATGATGTGTTATGTTTTTGTTATGTTCATTGGTTGAAACTCGGTTTTCTGTGCAACAATCATATAAAGCCTTCTCCAGAGCTATTGGAACTGCAAGGCCAATTCATTTGTTTGTGCTATACACGACATTTGGGTTTGAGATCAAAAGATGGATATGAGACGTGCGTTTAGGATTTCAGGTTTTATTTCCTGGTATTTACATCTAGATGTGTTAAACGACATAAAACCAGGATCAGGCAACCCATTTCTTAGGCAAGCTATATTGCTATATATGTCGCTTAACACATTACATATAAAATACCAGGAAATAAATAACTCCTCTCATATTCATCTTTTGATCTCAAATCCAAATGTCTTCAGCCTACAGGAAAAACAAATGAACTGGCCTTGGCATTCCAATAGTTTCAGAGGGGACTAAATGGTCAAGGATGTTTTTCATGGACAGGCTCTAGATCGGTTTACAAAAGATGAATAAATGATTTCATAGTAATTAAACTAATTGATCAATTAAAGTTCTATGCAAAATCCAGTTATTGTTTCTTTTGTGCAGATGATCATTCTAGAAAAACTGCTGAATAAACTCTACACAACTGGTTTGACTGGAACGGTTTGAATTTAGTGAAACCAGCTTAGCGCTTTAGTGCTACTGTTCTCAACATGTTGCTGACTACAATCAAGTTTAAAGATGGCTTTAATTATTTAACCTCCTGTGTTTGAATCCTTTCCCATGATTGAGACGGACTGCTCCTCTCCAGAACTCCACAGTTCTCCTGATTCCCACTCGAACTCTAATAAAGTCTTGAATCTGAGGCTGAACTAAATGGCAGATGATTGCCTCTGGAATACATGTCTGCCTTTACTTTCTTACAAGCTGCAGGGGATATAAAGTATACTCTGAGCAAAACAATAACAGGCATTCAAGCTTGGCTTCCGAATTATAAAGGATGTTCAGCTTTAAATAAGGTAGAAGGCTTTCTTGGGGATTCTTCTTTTCATATGATTCAAAATCCATCCCTTTCCCTGGGAACTCTCGGGCAGTAGATATTACAAAGGGATCAAATGGGGGATAAAGGAATGGATTTGTTTTCAAAATTAAAGTAAACTATTGAGTATTCGTCCAGGCATGTGCAGTCATTCATTCAATTAATTCACATACTTAGTATGGTGAAAACATATCCAGATCCTAGCCATCGGATATATTTAGGTCACGTTTATGGATACACTCAGAATATTTCCTTAGAAGGAAGGGAGTCAAATCAATAAAACACAAACACACTCTAAAATCTAGACTATAAAGTGTGAGCAGAAAATGCTTAGTTCAGCATGGGTTGACTGGCGAATAAGTACAATAATGCAAAGTCCGATTCTAAAATATGGCCTGAATAAAAGTTAGTGATGGGAATTACAGTATTTTTCAGTCTGATGATAAATGTACACTCAGAAATACAGGAAGAGCAGAAGAATAAAAACAATTTAAAAAAAAAAAAACGCCAACAACTATATTTCTGAAATATAATACAATCTATAAAATTTGACTGGCTTGCTTTAAACATTAGGATACATTTAAGAGAGAAAACCAAAGCTGACTTTAATTCTGAGACCACAATGTGCACTAGAGTGCCTTCATTTCACATGTGCTTCCTATCATGGCCATTGGCTCACAGCCCAAATTTAAATATATAGTATAAATACATTCAGCCTCAAATCAGCACAGCTATGTAGGCCTATAGCCCGGTCCATACACATGCTGGTTCTGCAAAGGTCAGATAGGTTTTTGTGAGCCACAGGGTGTGCTGTACAGCTGGGCACGCGGTAAACCCAGAGACCCAAACCCCTCCATCCACACCCATCCTTCACCAGCACATCCAACCCAGTGCCTTTCCCATAACCAGCCATTCCAACACTGGCAGCCCTGAGGCTTACATGTGCGTCATAAACAGCCACACACACACGCCCAAGTGCACACAGAGACACATACACACACGTCTGGTCTCGTCATAGAGGATTGAGGGAAAGGGAAAAGCATGTGCACTGCCACTATGAGAAAGGATAAGGAGGACTGAGGTTTAACTTGGCAGACTGTTTCACTTACAACTACAAATCACAATGACCACTAATGGGAGGATGGGAAATCTGTATTAGTGCACTGGGTCAAATCAGAGGTAAAGCTACTAAGCAGAGCCAGAGAGAGGCATTAAAACTGTTGTGTAATATATACAGTTGCAATCAGAATTATTCAACCTGCAAATCAGGTTTATTGTCAAAATTTTCAGCTGATTGCAATGAACAAATCAAACAAAAGCAATTGAAATTGTTCAACACAATGAAAGCTTCAAGTGGTTTCCCTAAATTCAACTAAAAATGCAACTTATAATGACTTCTCCAGCCACAAAATTAAACAACTTCATGGCAGGCATCTTTAGTACCTAGTTGCTGTTATGACCTGCTACAAATGAGATGCATAGCTTCTGGCAGCGTTCCTGAGAAATCTTAGCCCATTCCTCATGAGTTCAGTATTATTCTTGGGTTTGCATGCTGCAACTGCCTTCTTCAAATCCCACCAGAGATTTTCTATGGGGTTCAAGTCAGGTGCTTTTTATTACGAAAGAACATATTAGAAGTGTACTTGACAAAATAAATCAGCTAGCTACTGAATAGATTATTCTTTATGATAAATAGCATCTCAAATCCATTTTTTTCATAATTACTTTGACCTGTTAAACCCAGCCACTGGGATTTCACAAGATAGTGAATTCTCAGTGCTGGTTCCGAGCCCAGATAAAATGGAGGGTTGCGTCAGGAAGGGTATCCGGCATAAAACCTGTGCCAAGTCAAATATGCAGATCATAAACCGGATTTCCATAATGGAGATGGATGGCATTCCCAAACGCTGTGGCAATCCCTAACGTGAGCAACCAAAGATGAAGAAGATGAAGAAGACGACTTGTTGACCTGTTAGACTGAATTCCAGTTAAAACTAGTCTCTTGAACACCAATATACTTAAGGATATCTAAATATAGGATTAATCTTTTTTTTTTTCCATGATCATGGTTTATACTGGTTGATACTTTTGGTTAATTTTCGCTGTTATGTAAAATCACATTTTGTCTTTTTTTTGTCACAGTATGCTTTCAAGTCTCCTGTTTTCTGTTATGTTTATATTTTTTAGTCTTTATATATTTGCCACTAGTTCATAGTTTATATTTGGGTTTTGTTTTTCTCTTTATTAAACCTAATCTGCTCTCACGTCGGACTTTGCCTCCTGACACATGTACTTGAAGTAATATTGGATAATTTACAAATGTAACATAATTGTGACTATATATTACCATGCATTCCTAATTAAATATGTTAAAAGAAATTATTGTACTTTCAAATCTACTTTCATTTCAAATGAAAAACCTTTGAAATGATTATTTTTACATTTTTGAAGACATATCCATTAAAACTTGGGGAATGAACTTGGCAAAGTGCAAAATACTTATGTATATCTTGGATCTGTCATCACGTTTCAATTTCAGCTAGTAAAATCTGTACTTTCACTGCTTACATATACGCTGGATGAGCACACTGGCTTTAATTCACATCATTTCTCACCACAATTTCCACCACTGATAAGAAATATGATAAAACGGCAACCTAGAAGATAAAATATTTTTCTTGATATAAAAAAAAAAAACCTATCATCCCTATTTTAAAACTACAACCCTTGAACATCTGAACATCATTAAGCCGCTTCAAGCTGCAGCTCTCAGTGCAGGTATGCCACTAATAGGATTGAAACAATCATTTAGATTTAGATTCGGTCTGATCCATTTTCAATGAGAGGAAAATAATTGTGCATAGACTTTATTTGAATTTCAAGTCTTGTAAAAGAGCCTACTCTTTACAGAACAATGACTGAAAGAAACTCCACTCAAACCCCAAAACGCAGCCACCCTCATTTGCCTAAATATGAGTGATTAACCTATTTCCCTCTCTTAAGCAACTTGGTGTGAAAACAGTAAGTCAGTCAGAGTGCAACACTGTGGTACAACAGTGCCATTCTGAGCAGGGCACAATGGTGCCAGTGTGCTGCACAGGTAAGCTCAATCAGCCCCTGTGTTACATGCTGATGCGTTTAGAGTGCTCTGTGAATATGAACATGTAGGTTGGCTTGTTTACCCTAAAACACCAAGGGGAAACGAAGCCTGGATGGGTTTGCATGACTGCGTACTCACGCAACACTGTATTTCTCCTGAAAATCAACCAAATGACAGAGTGATAAGTTTTTTGTTTTTTGTTGTTGCAGTGGAAAAGCTTACAAATTTAACCAAAATGAACAAAGGCTCCAGTCTTTTTTTAAACCTTGGGATTTTCACTCTCTTTATTTTACCTCCATGTAAATACCTAAGCATGGCATAAAACCATACACTTCAACTACAATATGAGGAATTTATTAGCATTGTTAACAGGACGGATTCAAATTCCTCTTCTGCAATAAATGAGTAGATGACTTGATCTTTCGAAAGTATCAGCTACGTTGAAATATCTGCTAAAACGATGCACATAACCATTAAAGCATCTCTCATGCACTGTATATTATGAACTTAAAGCTGTTGGATAATATACTCTCAATATTACTGGTGCTCTTATTTACTTTATACAACAGTGCGCTGAATTCTGATTGGTCAAAAGAGGCGGATAAGGTAGCTAAGTGGTTAGCATGTTTGCTGGACACCTCTGGGATTGAAGGTTTAAATCCTGCCTCTGCCCTGTGTGCATGGAGCTTGCATGCTCTCCCTGTGATTTTGGGAGGTTTCCTCAGAGTACACTGGTTTCCTCCCCAGTACAAAGACATGTGCTGTAGGCTGAGTGGCATTTCCAAAATGTCAGTAGAGTGTGAATATGTGTGCGATTGTGCCCTGTCCGGTGTCCCCTGCCTTGTGCCTCAAGTTCCCTGGGATAGGCTCCCGGCGACCCCATATAGGATAAGCGTTATGGAAGATGGATGGGTTGGTCAAAAGTTTTTATTACTTTCCAATAACAGCAGTTCTGACAATAGTACCACCTGTAATTCAAATAAGCTTTTTCTAATTCTGAATAAGTGCATTCACAAAGACTTTTATAGCAGCCTCTCTACATAATCTAAGCAAAATGATTAACTATGTACAGTAGTTTAAAAACATATCTGTAAGGAGATGTTCATTTAACATTCTATAGTTTCAGTGCTGTGTAGCAATCAGTAAGTTTTCCACCACAGGAAACTCTTCAGGATAGACGGCTTTGCACTCTCTGGTTTCTTGGTAACATGACAAGTTGTGTTTTTGTTTGTTTTAGAGAGAAAATAAGAGAGGCTGTTTATAGCTGCTATAACATGATGACAGGAACTAACTCATCTAATGTACGGACCACAACCTTAAAGGTTACTAGGAACAGTTGAAAAGCTTGACATGTAACACCAGTTCTCATCACACCACCCTGTCATGGATTATTTTCCTATAACAGCATGCCCCAACATGTTTTATTCATTATTCAATTCCTGCAACCATTATGTGCAAACTGGCCAAAGCTATCCTTAATCATGCGATTCTCTAAAACCTCTTGACTAAAGGACAAACTGGGGGTTAATGTGACCCATATGTGGAAGTCAGAGTGCAAATACCCCCTTTTTAATCCCTTTAACTCACTGCCACCTATATTCTCCAGCTCCAGCAGAAGACAAAAAGCAGAGTGTGGCCAGAATCACAGCCTGCCAGTTGGCAGGGGTGTTTAACACCATGGCCAAACCTTCCTTTCCTTTAAACTCCACTAGAGGATGGGATGGAAAAACCAGAAGTAGCTTAGTATTATGGTACTCCCTGAGATTCAACATCTGCCCCCACTATTCTGCCCTAAACACATGAGCCACTTTCCAATGGGGCCACAGTTTTGATCTCAATCGTAGCAATTTTTTCCTAACATGCCATGCCTGAGAAGTGGATTTCCTGGGCTTGGGTTAGAGCAGAATCTCTCCCTAATGATAATGTAATTTCTCAAACACCATCCATCATGCTTTCACCAGCTATTAGGGATGACAATGAGAGCTGGTTTTATGTAATTAAGTGCATCAGTTTGTAATATTAATCAAAGCTTGGGTACTTGCTAAGCACAGTGATGGAGAGATTACATCTGGTTGTTAGTTCTCCACGGTTAACCCAGAGGCATAAATGAATTTTACTAAACAAATAATATGACAAGTATATCATAAAATACATAAAATCTGATATTTAAGCTGTGAGAAAACAAAAATATTTCCTGAGCTATGTGGTTTGTACTTAATTAACTTGGTTGTTATTTATTTTGCTCAAACCTTAAACCTGTTGCCACACCTGTTACTCACAACCTTTGGGGCAAAGTTCACACCCAAACATAATTCACAATGCAGGAACTAATCGTAGGTGTTGGTTAACCTGCTGCTTTCTAACTGATTTGATTTGCTGTATGATTAATTGTCAAGTGTAAGTCAGAGATTTAATAAAATGAATGTTTGGCTACGTTTCAGCCCACATCTGGGCAGTACTGTTTCGCATCATTGGCTGATTAACACCTCATTTAACTTTTATTAGTTGTTAAGAACTAGAGGAAGTCACTTAAGTGCCATTCCCACATGAGTGCTCAGAAAGAGTGCTGTGTGTGCGATTCACTGCTTGTATGAAATGTTCTTAGGTGTTGGTGGCTTTCAAAGTTTATGACGCACCTGTGGTTTGGTCTTTGCACTCATGATGAGGTAATAAGGTATAAAAGCCAAAGGCCACAAAATATGGAATTATTCTTGGGATGTCAGGAAAGGAATTAATGAACTGTTACTATCCTGTTTTATTATTAATGAGCTGTTTGTGGACCTTTGAATATGAGTCTTTTGACACAGAGATATTTATACTTGGG
>JAOUWY010000054.1:10052601-10064869 GCA_025728095.1 Prietella phreatophila | reverse complement strand
GCACAAAAAAGCAGAAGAAAAAAGGCAAATTTGACATCATTTTACACAAAACTCAAAAATTAGGTCGGACAAAATTGCTGGCATTTTCTGAAAAAGTTCCAGGGGTGCCAATAAATTCGTCCATGACTGTATATATATATTTCTCCCTACATAACCTGTTAGCTGGGTACATGAGCACACACACACAGTACAGTCATTGGTCACTTTATTAGGAACACTATACTAAGACTGGGTAGGACCCGTTTGCTCTAAGAACAGCCTCAATTCATCATTCCGCACGGTGTTAGAAACATTCCTTTAAGACTGGTATCAATTAATTGCTGTGGATTTGTCAGCTGCAAATGATTCTGCGAATATCGCACATCCCAAAGGCGCTCTTTGGACTCAGATCTGGTGACTGGGGAAGCCACTGTATTACACTTTTTGAGACAAATTGTGCTTAGTGACATATTGCATTTTCATGCTGGAAGTAGCCATTAGAAGGTTAAATGGTGGCCATAAAGGGATGGTCAGCAACAATACTCAGATAGGCTGTTTAATTCAAACAATGCTAGACTGGAGTGGCAAGACAACACCAACACCAGTGCCATTCTCAACACTGTTACACAATCACCAGCAGCTTGAACTGTTGACACAAGGCAGATCGGACCCATGGATTCCTGCTGTAGGTGCCAAACTCAGACAGTACCACCTGCATGTTGCAGTAGAAAATGAGACTCATCAAACCAGTTCAGCTTTGGTAAATTTGTACCCACTGCAGCCTCAGATTCCTGTTCTTAGTTAACAAGAGTGAAATCTTGCTGCTGTTGCCCATCCGTCTTAAATTTTGCAACGTGCTGTGCATTCTGAGATGCTTTTCTGCTCACTATGGTTATGAAGGTACTGTACATTTAAGCTACTGTAAGTTTCCTGTCAGCTTAAACCAGTCTGGTCATCCTTCTCTGACTTCTTTCATCAACAAGTTATTTCCACCCACAGAACTGCCACACAGTAGATGTATTTTTTGTTTTTCGCACCATTCTGTATAAACTTTAAATATTATTGTGTGTGAAAATCCCAGGAGCACAGCAGCTCCTGAAATATTCAAACCAGACCATCTGGTACCAATAGCCATGCCAGTGTGAAAGTCACTAAAATGACATTTTCCCCCATTCTGATGTTTTTTTGTGAACAATAAATTATGCTCTTGACAAGTATTTGCATGACTGTATGCATTATACTGCTGGCAAATGATTGGCTGATGGGATAATTGCATGTACGAGCAGGTGTACTAGTGTTCTTAATAAAATTAAGAACGTGTGCAAAAGCACCTATGTATACATTTTGGCAGATGAAGCCAGAATAAAAGTAGCATAGAGAGCACATTCATAATGGAAATATAAATGTATAAATTTTGCCCAGTGAATAATTTTATTATTTCAGTTCAGGAATTTTTTTTCTGGGCTTGTTCCCTGTTCTGATCTCCATTTTCAAAGATGTAATATTCCAGAGGACAAATTGAGTTAGCAAATATTTTAAAGTGCTTAAATCAGACAAGGATAGTAATTAAACTGAGTTGCAGCCTCATTTAGATTACTTTAGGCAGCTCTGATGTTCAATGCCGTCATCCTCATTAACTTGCTCTCCAGATCAATATCAGGCTTGTAAGAAACGCCACATCGATTGGTGGTACAGATTCTCACAAACACACAAACAACTTAACATGAAACTAGGGTTTTCAATGCCTTTAATTGTTAATTCTAAGAAATCAGTATGAGGGAATAAGGTTCGCCTCATGGTTACTTTATTTATTTATTTATTTATCAGCTACTTGAGTTTGAGACTCAATTGGATCTTACCTTTGCCATAGCTGGAGTGTAGTTTGATGGCTCTGCCCTGGATGACATGAAGGTAGGTGAAGCCAATGGCAAATGTGAGCAGCACGAGGAGCAGGAGCAGCTTGAACTGCTTTCGTATTTTCTTCAGAGGGAAGCGCATCCTCCTCACAGTAGCATGTCAAGCCCAGTGGAGAATTCAGGAGGGGATTGACGACTGCTTTTTACTGCTCTGGTACTGGAAGTGTTTAAGGAAAATTGATGTAGACTCACACTTACAGTGTGTATTTATCAATACAAGACTGTAACACTGAAATCTGTAATTTAACACTGCAAGAATTAACTCAATGCTTCAGGTGTTAATTTAATACTGTAACTGTCAGTTAAAAACTACGAGTTTATTCAACATGTGGGTGTTATTCAGTATAATAAATGGTAATCCAATTCTGCAATCCTTCTTTTAATACCCAATGTTTACTCAACAATGTAAGAGAATCCTATGTATGCATTAATAAGTAGTTGGTAGTTCAATACTGAAAGAGTAACTGCTAGAGTAAATTGAATATTTCACAGAAAAAACCCTAATACTATAGATCAATATAGAATACTATATTTTCCTAACGAGGGGTTTCATGAACATCTAGGGGTTTGTGGTGGGTTCATGAGACTTCAGTGGAAATGTCAATGACGATCAGACATCAAAAAAAAAAAAACAACCCCTACATTCATTAAAATCATGAATACTGTAGCATTTTATTGTAAGCACATTAGTAAAAAGTGATTGAAGTTGATTGAATTCATGTGTTCTAAGCATGTGAGAGTTAAACATAAATTGTAGCATTAGCTAGCTAAGGTCTTACAGTATGTGCATGGACAGTGACAAGGCCAAGCCCTTTCCCAATGGTGTGATATGTTTAAAGTAGCTGTCTAATGAAAGTTCAAAGGCACCTTTCTTTAAAAGACATTAGGAACCAAAATATGAAAACCTGGCCATAAAACCAAACAAGGAAAGGTTGAGAAGATTAAAAGAAGCAACAAAAGTGGTCCATCCATCCATTTTCCATACGACTTATCCATAGAGTCACGGAGAGCATGGAGCCTATCCCAGGGAACTTGGGCACCCTGGACTGGGTCCCAAACCATTGCAGGGCACAATCTCACACACATTAACACACTATGGACAATTTGGAAATGCCAATCAGCCTACACTGCATGTGTAGGCATGTCTTTGGACGGGGGAAGAAACCGGAGTACCCGGAGGAAACCCCCAAAGCACAAGGAGAACAAGCTCCATGCGTAGAGTGGAGGCAGGATTCAAACCCCCAACCCCGGAGGCGTGAAGAAAATGTGCTACCCACTAAGCCACTGTGCTCCCCACAACAAAAGTAGTAAATGAGTAAAATAAACGTTTTCAATAAGCAAAAAATTCACTTAACATTAATCTGCATTTGCCTTGCACCTGCAAGGTTGGGGGTTTGAATCTCGCCTCTGCCCTGTGTGTGCGGAGTTTGCATGTTCTCCCCATGCTTCAGGGGTTTCCTCCAGTTATTCCAGTTTCCTCCCCTAGTCCAAAGACATGCGTTGTAGGCTGACTGACATTTCCAAATTGTCTGTAGTGCATCTGATTATGCCCTGCGATGGGTTGGCACCCCCTCCAGGGTGTTCCCCGCCCAAGTTCCCTGGGATAGCTTCCAGTTTCCCTGTGACCCTGGGTGGGATAAGCAGTACAGAAAATGGATGGTTGGATCGATAATCCTGCTTCACATCCTTGGCGGCAAATAATTTAGGTTGAAGGGTTTCAGTTGACAATAAGTCTAGGAACTCCTGCTATAGATGGAAATAATGTAAGAATGAAATGAATACTCGAGAACTCACTTCTTTTATATTACAATATTTTAAAAGTTAATTCAACATCCTCTGTGTAAAATGGACATTGTAAAGTTAATTAAACTCTACAGGTATTAATGCAGCACTGCAGGTGTTCATTCGCTATCAGAACTTTTGCAAGTTGTGTGGAAAAAAAAATGCAATAGTCAGCAGGTGCTTGTACTGCATATCTAATGCAATCAAAGTACCAATTTAATGTAGTATAACAATGTTCCGAGAGGCATCTGATGAGAATTATCCCAATTCCTTTTTCTCTCATTACAATACGCAGCACTTTCATTATATTTCCTCATGTCTTATCCCACTGAGAACTCCTACACTTAATCCCTGCAGAGAAACCAGTATTTCAATCAGATACACTGCACATCACTCATTTAGTTCATTTCCACAATAAAGACTTACCCTTGATGAATGTCTGGATGTGATGTTTTCATGTTGCTTGAGACAGAATCGGTGTTGAAGGTGCTGATGCTGTGATGGAGGCAAATTGTTGACGGAGATGAAAGCATAGTCACCTGCTACAGATGGCAGATGTATCTTTCGATGTTCAGCTCCAGGTTCTTGTGCTGTGAAATGCAGATTGTGAGTAAATATGACACGGGACCAGCACACTGCAAACTTTGCATGGTCAGTGTGTAAAGTTCAGCTCTGAAGATCAAGTCCAAACAGATTTGGACAGAAGAAGAAGAAAAAAGGTCTGTTCAATTGCTTATTGTCCTAATCCTGCCTCTCCTGCCTCGCTTTTAAATGCATCCACATGCATTAACTTCTGAACTGGTTTGGTATTTGTCTCATGCCATCCTATCACGGATCAGATCAGGTCTCGTACTAACGGAACCTGGAACTCTGTCCGTTCGTGGTGTCCCGTACGCGTGAACCCCCTCTCTCTCTCTCTCTCTCTCTCTCTCCGCACCGAACCGCTCTTTGTTCTCTTTAATCTCCAAATCACACGTAGCGCAAAATTCCACCGTAATCCACGTAAAAAGCCTACGTGCGCGCGGTGATGGAGAAATGAACCAGCAGCACTCTGAAACGCTCGCGCTGCTCTTGCGCGCGCCACCTCCAGATCCACCATAGACACAGACACTCTCACGCGCGCACACGCAGCTAGGCCAATGCACATGAGCGCGCGCGCGTGCACACACAGGCACTCACACATAGCCTACTGTTCCTTGCCCTCCTTAATACAGTGCTTCAGTTGAAGGCAGAAATGGACACGCCGTTTAATCATCATCATCCTCCTCATCATCATCATAAAAATTCTTAAAATTGAAGTATATTTTTCGTTCTTCTCCAAAAATCAACCCTATTATTATTATTATTATTAATTATTGTTGTTGTTGTTGTTGTTGTATATACAGTACTGTGCACATTGTGTACACACTGTTCAAAGATGCCTTCATAAATGATGAAATTAAACGTTTCTGCATAAAAATACTATAAAGAGCTATAAACTGTTACAAACTAAATAGTTAGATAGTTGCTGTGACAAACCTTTGCTTTAAATAAAAACCATCAGTAGGTACAATTTGAGCATCTTGGAGAATCTTCTTCTGTATGCACTTGATTTATTTTTTTCGTTTGCATGCAAACTCCAACAGTGTTCCTTATGTTTCTTTCTTTTC
Organism: Prietella phreatophila; assembly: GCA_025728095.1. Taxonomy (NCBI): domain Eukaryota; kingdom Metazoa; phylum Chordata; class Actinopteri; order Siluriformes; family Ictaluridae; genus Prietella; species Prietella phreatophila. The sequence goes on along the minus strand of JAOUWY010000054.1, from coordinate 10,059,543 downwards.
TTTTTTCTTTCTTTTTTCTTTTTTTTTGGGTCTGGAAACTAGTCTATTATATAATATGCTGCTTTCTTTACGGACATACAAACATTTTTCTGAAACTATATTATATATATATATATATATATATATATCTTTGGAAAAGTAATGTTTGGAAATCTAAAATGTTTTTGTACTGACTGAATAATGAAATAAACACAATAACAACTTTTGCACAGTACAGCATGTATACACCCTAAATAGAGGTATGTTTACATTATCCATCCATAAACCACAGGGGAGCAAACTCATCTCGTTTCAGTAACTTTATCCTTTTTAGGGCCTGAAACAGATATGAACATTGAATGGGATGCCAGTCTATGACAAACGTTTGCCCATAATTGAATATGAATCTAATCTGACATTTATTAAAGGTAGATTAATAATGCAGTCTTCAACTTTATCATCTACTTATAATTAATTCCTGAATATGAAACAAACCTATATTTATTTGCACATTAACAAGTATTTCTGTGACATTAATTTAATATTTAGTTAGTAGTTCAGATTATTTTTCTCCATTTTCCTTGTTTACGTGCAATCAGAAACGCCAAATTTACTTCCAAATTTGTAACTGTACACACACTCTGGAGCCACATAAAGTATTTATGTCAAATTTTCATTCTCCTGATCCAATTAAACTTGTAGGCTTGCAGTAAGAACAATATGATCTGAATATGAATATGATGAGTGTGTTTAAATTAAGCAGGCAGTCTCTCCTAAAGAGCATGAGATTATGCCCTCAGGCAGCAAACCTTTAGAAAGATGATTATAGCAGTTTTATGGAGTACACCAGCAGCCAAATTGTGATAAGAAGTAGCTATGATTCAGACAGAACAATAAAGAGCACATGGAGAAGCAGGTGGAAACTCTTCACAGTCCATCAGGTCTGATCTCAGATGAGCTGTTTAGCTCATAAGCGTCCTAATCACTGTTATGATAAGTTGGTCCTTTGTGTTTATTTTAGAGGTCTGAGTCAATAGAGACATCTGCCTGATGTGTACTAGAATGGCTTGTCTCTATTTGTAGCTCTACCACTGGAACTGGAGTTTAATAACTGGTGTTATGTAGTGTATCCTGACCAGTCCATTTAGATGAAAATATTTCAGATCAGTGTGTTTTACAGAAACACAGGTACTCACAGTTAAGATGGATGACAGTGCATCTCAACTTCTCATTGCATCTTTACAGTGATGCATGACTTTTACTATCTGGCAAAAGCTGGAATAAATCACACAACCGCTCATGTCACCACATACTCTCAATGTCCTCGGGAGACTAGAGACAGGATCAGGTCCACAGCTCTGTTTCCTAGCTTGAGGAATTGACTCAATTGCTAAAGCACCTGCATCACCCACCTCATGAGGGACAGCCATTGTTTTTGGAGTGCACAGCCTAAAATACAGCAGAATGAATAATTCAGGCAATATGTGCATCTGTTACTGTATGGATGGAGCTGCTTCATGCTAGATCAGTTCGTGACTGTATAATGCATGAAATAAATTGGAGCTGCTGCATTGTCTGGGGGAGATTTAATCCTTGCTATAGTGTGCATAAAGCAGAAACTGTACCTTTGGCACCATCTACTGGTTATTGTAAATACTGCAAGCCTGCACTGATTTCGTCGGACCATAATGATCATCCGTGTGTGTGGAGGCTAAATCCTAAATGTTCTTTCTGTAGTGAATAGTCATAAAGTATCACATGGAACATATTATTATACTGTTATATAAACATTACTTAGTTAGTTCTATACTATTGGTACATTTTTATTTACTGCATTTATTTGTGCTTTGTACTGTAACAATGCAGTCGTTAGACAGGCAGATAGATAAGACAGACAGACAGACAGACACAGTAATATATCATAGATAGATAGACAGTGCTGTGAAAAAGTATTTGCCTGATTTCTTCTGTTTTGTGCATCTCATACTAAATTGTTTCATAAATTAAAACAAAATCTAAAATAAACCAAAGGCAGCCTGAGTAAAAACAAAAATACTATTTTGTAAATAATAACGTTATTTATTGAAGCAAAGGACAACATCAAAAGACCTACAGACCTCTCTTGCATCAATAAAGGTCACTCTTCATGACTCCACTATCAGAAAGAAACTATGCAAAAAATCCTAAAGGAGAATGTCCAGTCTTCATTCTGTAAGTTGAAACTCAAGTGCAGTGGATTAAACAGCAAGACAATGATCCAAAGCATAGTCCTAGTCCTAGGAGTAAGTGAAAGACTGATCTCCAGTTATCTGAAGCGTTTGTTTGCAGTTATTGCTGCTAAAGGTGGCACAACCACATTTTAAGTTTAAGGAGACCTTTTTTGCTTTAATAAACAATAAATAAATAAAAACTACATTGTGTGTTTACTCAAGCTGCTCAGGTGTTTACAAAGGTGGCCTTGTTTTGTTATATTTCATTTTAAGATCTAAAGCTATTTAGTACACAAAAAACAGAAGAAATCAAACATTTTCACAGCAATGTAGATGTGAAAAACACAAACAAAGAAATAGATATACAGATAGACAGAGACAGATAACAAAGCCACCTACATCAATAACAGTCTTGCTACTGAAGACAGACAGATAGACAGACAGATAGAGAGATAGGCAAAAGAGATGTCATTAAAAATACATATAAAAGCAACACAGCTGAATACAATGTCTATTTCTGCCAATGAAAGCTTCAACACCGTTGTAAATGGAACATCCTTACAACATACAGAGTAAATAAAACGAAAGTGTTTTGGCTGGAGCTCTCAAAACTCATTACAAAGGAATGTACAGAAAAATACAGGTATCTCAAAAACATGCACAAGAAGAAAAAAGCAAAAAATGAGTGCATTCTGAGCAAAAAAAAAAAGAAAAGAAAGATGTTACACAACTGACAATCATTCGACTAAGAGCGAATATTCTGAACTGTGACTTCAGTGCATATTGAGTTACTGAGCTGAACATACAGTGAATCTGTGGAGCAGGAATACATCAGTGCTGCTCAGTGGGGTTATGGGCTATATACTACATTACTGTAGTGGTTAAGATATAGTTGGCACCATCAGTTCATGGAAATTAATACAGGCTAGAAAAATCAACTGCAGTATAAACTACTTATGTGAAATATGGTAATAAGAAATACCATACTGATTATAAAGATTATTATAAAAATGTAATACAACACTAATGTTTCAAGATGAGAAGATGTACAAAATATAAGCATGTATATGACTCAGCCGAGCGTGTGGTATTAATGCATGTGCTATTAAAGCACATGGTATTGGTATGAATCAATAAAAGTTGAATAATCAGAGAACCCCCTTTTTTTTTTTTTTTACAAAAATTACAAACAATTTAACATTTGCCCAGGAGATTTCCCATTGCACTGATGGTCAGTTTGAAAACAATGATTTGCTTAGTGAAATAATCTTATATGCCCATTTTATTAAGACAATCTTGATTATTTACATAATAAATCATTCAGTCATTCATAGGAATTTCTATATGGTGTATTGCTATCTCACTGAGAACTGCACACAAGTCTGCAGATTTGACTTTGTTGCTAAATTAAGTAATGCCTTTTAAGAGTACATGAAAAATAGTCTACATAATGGTAAGTCGTTCTTACGGTCAAAAGCACTAAATTCCCCTCAGGGTACTAGGATAAAGCTGCTTACAAAATGTAATACTAGGCAAGAAAAATTAGCATTATGCCACAAATGACTGCAGCTGCATACTAATTTGCATGAACCAACAAAAGTGAAACATTCGTCCTAAGGCCTAAAGTATTCTTCACCGCATTCAGTTAATGTTGCACAAAAAAGTATATCACTGATAAAACAGAACCAACATTAAATATAATATGAAAAAAACCCACCTTTTTTAAATTGTGAATTAAACACAGCACCTCTATTAATATAATTTACACTATACAAATATCTAAAGCCTACAGATACAAAAGTCTAAAAGCATTAAAATACAATACTTCAAAAAGCTTGTTACATTTACGAAATGTTCAATCTAAACCAAGTGCCTTACAGTACATTAACACCTAAGACTTTAGTGGCACAGAAAATCCTTCTGGCACAAAATGTTTTTAATTCTTCCCTTAACATGGCTAGTGCAGTATTCATGAAAACTGTTTTATTATGTATATCAAAATACATTTCCTGACCTTTTCAGAAAAACCGATAGATCTTTGTGTCTGTGTGTGTTTTGTTACATGTTGTCACATGGAAAATGGCATATTATTTTTGGTAAAGAAATATTTTCTTCCATCTTGCCCCACAAATTACAATTTATAGAGATGCAATTAAAATAAACAATAAAAAAAAACAATAATAATAAAAAAAGTTGAGGGTAAAGTAAATACCTACTTTACACAACTGTCACATATTTTTAAAAGAAATGCGGCTTAGATAATATTGTAAGTCAAAATATAAACATATTTTGTGTAATTAAGCAATGTAATTAAGTTGTTTATTGCTGCCTATTTTAATTAAGCATTGATTAATGCTTGAAAGCATAAAAAGATAAATAAATTACAATTTATGTAAAAGTAACAAAAAGATGAATAATAATAATAATAATAATAAAGAACTTTTCAGTTTCTTTTGGTTTCTGAGCAACGGATCATGGATTTGTGGCTTTTTTTATGCCAATAATGTTTAGTTCACCAATTCTTCTATTGTAACTAGGCAAAAAAGAAATTAATAATAATTTTAAAAAAAGTAAGAATATATTACAAGGCTGAGGATGACATTTGTGGCCCATGTATAACAGCGAGCCAGCTCACTATTTAAATCCTTCTCTTGGTTTAAGCAACATCTGAGTGACCTTTTTTTTCCATAAATTAAATTTTCTTACATTTTTCCAATTATTACCTGGTGCATGAAAACTGAACATTGCATGATTTTAGGAAGCATCTCTACCCAGGCACAGTATAATGTATTATACTGCCCATGTGATGCAGTCCTATATTAATGTAGGATTCTTAAAAATTCTAAATGCCTTACAAAAGTCAAAGAATCAACAGCTGGCTTAAAAAGTCTCTGATTTGGGCATACTGAGAAGAGCATGTCGCTCAAACAGCGGGTCTGAGTGAACAGTCATCAATTTCCTTCCAGCTGTGGATAATGAAACCTCTCTGTATGGGGAAGATGACTGCTGTGCAGCGTCTGTGTGGGGAATTTTAATAAAAGCAGAATTCTGAGTTAATACCATATACTTCTCTGACACAAATCTTTTCTCTTCTCTTGTTTCCACCATTTCTGTATCTGCAAGCTTCTTATATTGTGAATCTTGCGCCGAGGCTGTAGATAATGTCAACTGGCACTTGCTTGGGTGCATTACAAATAAACCATTCTCCACTGTAGCCTGCAAAGTGCCTTGTGAAATTTCCTGAGGTGCATCTAAATGTGCTGATTCTGTTGAAGATCCACAAGTATTCAAGGCCAGGTGGGAAGGAAGTGAAGAGTTATTAGTTTCAGCATTTTTAGGAGGCTCATACGGTGGTGGTTGCTCTTCAGGAGCTTCCATCACTCCATCTGGGCCAAAAACGATGTCAGTATGCACTAGCACCGGGTCATGGGAGGGAAATGGAGATTCGCTGTCTATTTCCCTATCCTGATATGGCCACTTATCTTCTGGGGAGCCCTGATCAGGAACAATTGATTCCTGGAGTGAGATCTGGAGTGAAGCTGGAGGGTGTTTGGCTAGCTGGCTCTTGTCTGGTGTTTCCTGATCCAGGGTCGGGTTGTGGTGTCGCATAGTGCTCAGCAGTACAGGCCGCTCCACACCAAGTGGTTTCCGTGGCAGCTCATCTGCCTTAGCTGGAAATTGTATCAACACAGTCAACAAAACACATACAACTGATATACAGAAGGTCATTTAACCACTATGGGCCATATTCGAAATATGTGACTTAAGTCTTAATGTTAGTTTAATATTTACCCAGGGAAAAATCCATAGTTATTGTTATACTACAATCATATATGAATGAGAAAATGGCAAGCATCAAAATAAACCTCTCAGAGCAGTCTAGGATATCTAGGATCAAGTCTAGGATTTTGCGATCGCAGAAATGAATAAATGCGAAATCAAGCAAATGCCACGATATTCTGAAGAGCTTGCAATTTTTTTAAAATTACCACAGATTTTTACAGATTTGGATCAAGACACATTGCATCGTGTGTTGTCATCACAACGCACATTCAGCCAAGGCCCTCTTCGATTTATAAGCATGAGTACAGCTAAACGGTCCCATTTACCAACAATGTGAAGGTCCTATTTACCATCAGTGCGAAAGACAATTGCGTACAGTTGTGATTTCAAGTAGTTTTCCGCAAAAATGCACAAATTTTGAAAAAATCAGCAGCAAAATCAAGCATTTTTGGCATCATGTTTTTAATTTGAGTTGTTGAATTAATAAAATAATGCCAGTGTATTTGTTAATTTAATGCACATTGTCCTGTAAAAAAAAAAAATTAAATAGTAGACTTCATTGAGACAATGCTATTAATTGTGTCATATTTATATATATTAAATTCACCTCAAATGGCATTCATAGCGTTTCGAGTGCAAAAGATTTTTCAATTTATAAGCCCAAAAGATACATTTCAGCATGATATGTTGTGGTTACATCATACTATATGTATGGTGGTATGGCTCCTCACCTGAGCTGATATCATGCAAGGAAGCTGGACCAAGGTCAGAATCGCATGTACCGTAATTCTCGAACTATTGAACGCACCTGAATATAAGCCGCACCCGCTAATTTTAAAAAGAAAACATTTTTTGTGCATATATAGGCCGCACTTCTCTATAAGCCGCAGGTCTCCACGTTGTAACTGTCACGATTCGTGACGTAAACAAAGCAGGACGGATGCAAGTGAAGTTAGGACGAGAGCTTTTA
>JAOUWY010000054.1:10034744-10045454 GCA_025728095.1 Prietella phreatophila | reverse complement strand
ATAGTCATATGAGTGACCTTAACAAACACTGTATGTTCCAAAGCATGTGCTGAGTCACTAAACTAAATAACTCAGCAAATAATATCTGCCATAACACTATGACCATATTTTTTGCCTTATGTATGATGCAGGAATGAAGTCTTCCCCAAATCTGTAGCATTTATTATTTATTTCCTATTCCCTCCATTTCTTTCTCTTTCTCTCTCTCTCTCTCTCGCTCTCGCTCTCTCTCTGTCTGTCTCTCTCTGCATGTGTGTTTGTGTGTGTGTGCTTTCAGAGAACTCTCTTGACAAATCGGTGTCCTTCTGCTCTGATTAAACACATTGACGAATGACATTTTAATGGCCTTTTACACTCTCCTGAGGACAATGACGTTTTCAACCTTTCTGTTTCTTCTGTCATTTCTCCGACATACTCAGAGTGCCCACTTAGCCTGTTAGCTGATTATTGGCAAATGGAGCATTCAGGAGCAGAGGCAGCAATTACAGCACCTCAGTTAATGATTATATCACATAGAAACTGACTATCCTCTACAAAATACCACTACATCTTAACTTTCAACCACAAGAAATTAAAACTATTTTTGATTTTATTTTCCCCTTTATCTCCCATGTTTGGTCACCTGCTATTTCCCACCCACCAGCCTACCAACCAGGAAGGGTGAAGGATAGCACATGCTTCTTCCCAGACCTGTGAAGCTAACCAACCAATTTTTAAACTGCTGTTCATGCTGGGTCACACACATGTTTGCCTCGCACCTTCGGGGTTGGGGGTTTGATTCCCACCTCTGCACTGTGAGTGTGGATTTTGCATGTTCTCCTTGTGCTTCAAGGGTTTCCTCTGGTTAAACCAGTATTCTTCCAAAGACATGCATTATAGGCTGATTGGCATCTCTAAATGGTGTGTGAATGGGTGTGTGTGATTGTGCCCTGCAATTGGTTGCTACCCGGTTCAAGGTACATCCGGCCTTGTGCCTCGAGTCCCCTGGGATAGGTTCCAAGCTCCTCCGTAACCTGTAGATAAGCGGTACAGAAAATGTATGGATGAGTGGTTCCCAGCCATGGATAGCTTTGGCATCATCAGGATTCAACCGATCTCCATGATCTTCTAACTATAGGGCAAATGTTTTGCTGTTCATAAAAATGCTGATTTTTAAAATATATAAATATATGCTTGATTAATGGATCAGTACAGTTGGATACAGTATATAAATGTTAATTTTAACTGTTTATTTATAAAGAGATATTTTGGTGTGAACTTCTACCACAATTCAGTAAGCAAAGTGTGTTAATTTGTGGGTGACTCTATTGCATGATATATGATAAAACTTAGTTTCTGTCACGGTTCGGCTGGGACCGTGACGTGCGTTGGGCGCTAAGGCGCATGCGCAAAACCCTCGCACGGCGGGACAACCCTCTGGGCGCAGAGGCGATCATTGAGTGCCACTGCGCATGCGCGGCTGTCGTCAACAGCGACGTCACACCTTCGTCACAGAAGGTCACAGTCATGTGTGGGCGTGCCGGGAAAGCATGCACAGCTGAGAGCCATTGAGAACTTAAACAAGGAGTGTATATATACCGCGGTTCGTGCCCTGCACGGTTCGTTCTGTGTTGTTGTGTGTTGAACATTCCGACTTCAGGCTCGATGCACGTTCATGTTTATGTTCCGGTTGACGTTCATGCTCTGTTTTTGTGTATTCGTTTTTGTTAAGAAACATGCCTAGCTTTAGCACTGCTAGCACTGCTAATGCTGGTGCTAGCCCAGTGAGTCTAGGCTAGTTGTTCTGGTCTTTTTTTGGTTTTGTTATGTTTAATTCACGTACATTATTAATAAACATCACTGTGCTTCACTGCAATTATGTCCTCGCCTCATTCCTGCGCCAACGGCGCGTGACAATAACAGACTGAAAGAGAACAATCCGTTTGAGTTAATGTTGGTGTGATTTCTAATTTGCTGGGGTTTTGTTTTTTGTTTGTTTGTAAATATTTTCTGCATTTATGGGCCACTGTCATATCACAGCAAAAGAGTGACTACATTTCCAATCCTGCACGGCAACCTATAAACATGGCAGCCTGCAACTCCTGCAATTCCCAGAACACTCACATTCACTCTAATCATGCACACCTGCATCCTATTCACAGCACTCACAACCACGCTATACAAGAGACCTTTTGAACACTGTGACTTCGTGAAGTATTACGCTCAGTTGCCTAGTCTCTGTTGTATTTCCAAGCCTTATCTCGTGTTTGCTTTTCTGGTTGTCGACTTTGTTTACCCTGTTGACCTTGATCCTCTGCTCTGTTCAGCCTGACTGCTTGATCGTTTGACCCTAGCCTGCCTTACTTTGTTTTCTGCCTGATCCTTTGTACTCCTTATTGTTTGATTAAACTGCCATACCCGCACTTGCTTCTATCGTGCGCCTACATTACGTGACATCCACCATACGAAAGCCCTGGTGATGTTGTCTATACTATTAAAAAGATATTCAAATGTGTCTTTAAAATGTCTTTTGGTACTCATTTAACTTAAAGCCTTAGTGTTGCAACATATGTAGAACATCATTCATCTTCATTAAATACTATATTCTGCCCAGCATCCTGGTGGCTCTATTATGGGATGAATGCCAATTCATCACAAGGCACCAAAACTGCACACAGACAGAAACCGGAGCTCAGGATCCAACATGGGAACCTGGAGCTGTGAGGTGGCAGCACAACCAGCTGCAAACCTATGAAAATGAATTAGCACTGAAAGATGTTCCTGTATGAACATCTCTTTTTTTGGTTTTTGGAACAAGATGCCTGTTAACTGCCATGTGAAGTCATCAGGATGTGTCTTCTTGGTAAAAATCTTTGATTCTTAAAATCTGAATGACATCGGAAGCTTTTAGTCATCATTTACCAGGATACTGGATGCCAGCAGCTGGATATGTTCATAATAACCTACTGCACATACATATAATAGTAACATTTTACATAAAAAGTGAGTCCATGCTGGATTTCTGTAGATTTGAAAAATGTACTTTCGGAGGCTTGTCCACAAGAGTGTGTGTGTGTGTGTGAGAAAGCGGAACATAGTATATAGTGAGTGTAGAGGGGTGGGCGAGAGAGATAACGTTTGATATTAGAAACTGTGCCTGAGCAAATCCCCCGGTAAGTCATTATTGCCATTAAACATTTCACACCTGCGCTTTAAATGTGATGTGTCTGGGATTTCCTCTCGAATTGTTCATTAGGTCAAAACGCGACAGCTATTTAACTTAAGTCCTAGTGCAGCTGTTTAAATAGCTGGAAACAGAAAGGCTAAATCCCAAATGGCTATCTATAGTGCACTACATAGCCAGAATTAATTAGTAAATTTAGCTGCTGTAATATTAATCATGTGCACAGCAATAATAAAGCTGCACCCCACACATCACTTTACACAATGTGCTCATAAAACTGAAAAGTGTTGAGAATTGACATGACGTCTGACATGTCAGAGGGGACGAATAAAGTCTCTATCGATCTTATCACTCAGCACAGCAGTGTGTCCGGAGCTGTGCTGTCCCAATTTCCCATGAACCCTTGTTAGATCAATGAGAGAAGTTACATCCCTGAAAAGTAAAGATTTTAATCAAAGAGTTAAGATTGAAGCCCAAGATGGGCTAATAAACTTAACCAGATAAAACTAAAGGGTATTATGAATATTTCATTTTAGTTTGACCTAACATAAATGTGTTACTTTTGTTTCTTCTTTTTAATTCGCTTCAGTTTGCAAGCTACAGTGTGTCATACTCATGTATGCAGTATGTCATACTGTATGAAATACTCAAGTACACTAAGCTAGAAAGTCAGTCAATTCAACAAAATCAAGTCTGTGTCCCAAATTTGGGGATTTTAAGCGAGTGCACCATTAAGGACTCAATGACTAGTGCATCATAAAGTCCACACTTTGTTTCCATCATCAAAGTGCAGACTTGTAAGAGCACCATAAATCTACTGGGAACAGAGCCTTGACTAACAAAAAAAATGGGTGTTATGTGTTTATTTAAATGACTCATTAAGCTCATTTTAGTATATTCATGCATGATGGACTCACTTTACTCCGAATCGATCCATGAACATGATGTGGTTTCGGAAGGTCCTGTTCACATCAAGATCAATCTGTTTAATTTCTGTGGAGTAGATCTTTGCTTGTTCGATCATTCTCTGTGGGGAAAAAAGAACACATTTTATTTCATTACAAAATAAAACAGCTTTGTAACATATTCATTATGTATTAAACTAACATTACTTATTTATTTATTTACGTACGTTATTTGCTTCTTCTCAACATCCGGAAATTGATTATGACAATTAGTTCCAGTGTAACACAGAGCACAAGTGGAGTATTTCATGGCTAATGTTTAGCGTCTACACAAATGGATTGTTGTATATTTATATGGAGTGCTACATAGCTAATGCGTACCATTTGTGTAAATGTGAAGTGCATGAACAGGTATAGCTAATATACTGTAGCTTTAAACATAAGTTGCTAGGTGACCACTGCTGCATATTAGCCACATTTTAATTGCTAGTATTTTATTTTATTTTTTTACATTAATTGTACCAAATTACTGCTGCATTTGCAACAGCTTCCTGGCTTTATTATGGTCCAGAAATATGTTTTGTTTCATCTTTTTCTTTGCTGTGTCGGTCCACCGTCTGTCTGTTTTTAGATCATACACAAACCTTCCTGAAACAGCCATGCTAACAGCCATGCTCCCCAAAATATCACTGTATTGTTGCTTTAAGCAAACAACTGCAGTTTTTACAGGAATATTCAGAGTTGTTGACTTAAGTTCAAAAGATACCTCAATATTTACAATTCCTTTGTTTTCAGACTCGTTTTATACAAGTGCTTTCTGGGTGGCTTATTCAGATTATTACAATTTCTGGGTGGTTTATGCAGATTATTACAATTATCCATGTGCAGTACATGCCACTGAGATTGAGATTTTCTTGTTTAGTTATTTTTTTCTGTTGGTTGTTGTGTCTATTTTTTGATTGGCAATAATAAAAAAGTACTATTTTCCTATGTAACAGGAAAAGGGAGACTTTAATTTTGATATAAAAAAAAAAATGCAATTTACATGACCAGAAAGTGCTGCTTACACTATAAGAGATAAGTTAACATTAACTTTTTTTGTCATCTAAATAAGTTTATATATTTTGAGTAATCTGTTAAATGGAAAAAATGTAATTGTCGACATAATGAAAAAGGCACTAGGCTTCTCTAATAGTATATTTACATATTTACATTTATTTTTATTTCTGTTGTAATTTCACACATTTGGCAATTGCACCTTATTTTCTAAATGTTATGTTTTTATGTTTTATGAGAAAGAATTAAGAATTCAAGAGAAATAATTCAAAAGATACTTCACCCAAAACATGGTTGGATCAATTTTTTTGCATGTATTCTGAGTTAGTAAATCCATCCACATACCTTTCTAATTCCTTTCTAGAAGACAACCTGTACATAAATCTGTAGCACTTGAGTCAAAAGGAACGTGTGAGGTCTGAATATTTTTGTTGAATATAACACTCTTCACTACACACACGCAGTTCTTAATACAGCCCTTAGACAGCATCAGCCTGCCAGGTGCTGCTGCCTCATAGTGTACAATCATCCATCTGATTCTGTGTGTACCTCATATTTCCCTTCATTCTCCTTCTTAACTTTCTCCACATCCAGTAGTAGGCTCCAGACTTGACCTCGCAGCTGCAGTGGAATTCCCTTGTACACCCTCTTCATCAACTACACCAGAAGAGTATAGAAGATCACAGAAGAGTCATGTAGACCCCTCATGGAGATAAAGGCTCATCGTCATAAAAGTGTTCTTAGTGTGTGCAACAGACTGACAGAGCTGCATTAGACCATGGTGTGTAACATGTGCAGTATTGTCCATTATCTTTATTCTTAGCTATAATTAAAAATATAGCTGGATCGCACCCGCTCGCTGTTTTTGTACTTCTCCCATTTTTTGACCATCTTCAACCATTTCTGTACACGCTCAATCTCCAGCTGCTTTTGCTGCGAGGGTAAGAATGCAGGATGTAAATAAGCAACAGTAACAATACACCAAAGCTGCAAGAAGCTACATAAACACAATTTATAATTATCTAATTACAGCTGTGATATCTTGCATGCGCTATGAAATAAATTGGGTGTGCTAAAGTGTGCATGCTGCAGATGACACCCAAGAAATAACTGCATGAAAGATGTTAAGTGCAAAGTAGGGGTTAGAAACAATATGGAAATTGAGGTTTATGTATGTCCTATTTGTTTCTTCCTAGCCACAGCCAGCTCAAATCGTTAAGAATATCTAGGAACAGTAGAATTGAAACTAAAACATGAAATAACTGCAGGTCCAGTTTAATGCTGATTAAATGAGGTGTCAAAAATACAATGTCCACTTTTTCACTGGCACTATATAAAAGTTGTTGTCATCAGATTTAAATATGTGGTGAACATCTTTGCTGCAGAAATATTTCATCTTATTGAGAAACTGATTTTCATATGCATACTCTTAATAAGCTTTCTAATTGTTAAAACTTAGTGAATGGGATAATATTTTCTATGCCATTATAATACCTGCCTTTCGGTTGTACTAAAAACACAAATTTCTGAGAGGACTTTCATTCAAACTTAATAGATCATATTGCATGTGCTAAATTATTATATTTACATTACCTATGACCCCCAAAGTGCATATTAATTAAAGCCAACATGCAAATGGACAACATATGCTACTTTTTAGTGGGTGTTATCACACACAAACCTTTTGTAAATCAGAGGATAAATGTGCTACTCCAAAATTATACATGAGCAGGGATTTTTTTTTAGCTTAATCGGAATGATTGTTATTAATTATTGCAACATGATTACTATTTTTCTGTAAATCACTCACACTTTTTTTATACTTCATCTTCCCCCATGATTTATACCCAATTTAAACCTTCAAAATGTTGGGTCTTAGTTTAACAACAATCACAGATCAAGGAAGAAACATCAGCTCCCAGCATGCATGGAATGTATCACATGGTAGCATAACTCCAGACCAAGCAGCTGTTTCTGCCATCATACTGACACACACACACACACTCACACACACTCGGCTAAAGATGTCACGGACCGCCTGGCCTCGGCTGCACATGTGGGGTTATTATGATTCATGATGGTTCTGAGCTGTTATGCAGTACATAATTACATTTGGAAAACAGGTTTTCATCAGAGATGTTTTCATTCGTCTCTTTCTTACCTTCTCTTCAAGAAGAGTTGGAGTGGGAAGCTCTTCCTCACTGAAAGAAAAAAAAAATCAAAATAACATCTAAAATAATGTACATTAATTTGTTGCACCATAATGATATCAAGTTCTACTTATTTATCTGTCTATATACAAAATTCAACTTAAAGTATGTTCAGTTTAGAGTAATGGTTATATATACATAATAATAATTACATCTTATACCACAGCACTGTTGAGTTCTTAAAGCTGATGGATCAGAAGCAGTTGATCAACATTAGCTCGGACAGCATTGCAGCACTAATTCAAATCACACATTTATAATTATGCTCTCGTTGTAATGTTATCATTTCTATAATAACTGCTCATTTGCAGGGACTTACACGGCAAACACCACATAAACTTAGCCTAATAATAAACAATTTTTTTTTATGTGTTGTTAACTGTATTTATCAAAGAATAATTTTAATTGTTGATAAAGTGAAGCCTTCTATTAGAAGGCAATTATTTAACATTTATGGAAGGAGTCTCCAGTGTCAGCATTATATAACAGTGTAACAGTGAGTAAGCGTTCCACCACAGGTAAGTCTTCAGAGAACTTTGCACTTTCCAGTTTCTCTGTAACACGATAAACTGCAATTGTAATCGTTGGTAAATTTCTGTGGTATAAGAGAAATAAAAGCCATTAGGCCATGCTGTTACTGGAATATAATCAATCAATTTGGGTGATATTAGGAACTCCGCTTTGCGTCAGAACACATCACAGCACCCCGTCATTGATTATTTTCATATTATAACCTGCCCTTATGAGTTTTAATCCTTACATATCATTTTACTCATATTTATAATACAGGTTGTAACAGGAAATATTAGATATTTATGGAAAATAGAATATCATTCACAATAATGGTCTGTAATACAATTTTAACATAAAAAAAATTACGAGTTAATCTATGTGACCTTTTCAACTACTTTTTTTCTTATTATTATTTAACTTTTTTGTCAAAATGCAACATAGAGCACACAAAAAAATAACATTGAAGATGGTCTAGATTAGACAGAACACCGTGCTGTGAGAAATTCTACGGGTGACCTGAGGGCCGTTTCAATAAAAATGTGTTTTAGTGCTGACTAGGTGACTTACTGCAGGAAGCCAAATCGATCCGTGACCTTGTAAATGCTGTAGTCGGCATCTTCCCAAGGGTCGATCTCAACACCGTCCTCCCTGCCCTGAAACACACATGTACAATTCATAATGGTGTCAAAGGTCAAGAAACCCTGGAACGCTGATAGTGTTAGTTATACTGCATCATGTAATACCACAGCAAACTAAAACGCTATAATAATTCATACTATATCATATCACACCATAGCAACAATATTTAATGTAAGCCTGTGGGTGTGTGAGGGACTAGAAATAAAGATACACTTTTTTATCTAAGCATTTAGTCTCAGTACAGAGCACCTGCTTAATGTAGAAGCTATTCATCAGGTGATAAGTGAACCTGTCACAAACTGCCTCGGGTTTGTTAGAGCAGGACAAACACATGCATGGGACAGACACAGAATTGGCATTGCCTGTAGTGTTTATATGTATTCCCAGATTAATAGTTTGCAAGACAAAGGTGTGGTAATTTGTATTATCAATATAGCAGCGCTCAACAGTGAGGTTCTAGAGCTGCACAATGAATCGAATATCGATTGCGATTACGATTTTGACTGCCCACGATTAAATGAACATGATCGACATCAATATTGGCATTTAAAGTTCATCCTCTGCTCATAGAAAACTCAGCTGCAGCTCAAATAAAGCGCTACCTACACTTACAGCCAATCAGCAAAGAGCGGCGCAGGGAAACAGAGTTAGCATTTTAGCACTCGAGCTGCTAGCTTCTCTTCCGAAATCATGACACTACAGAGGTTGTCCAGGACATTAAACCTCATCACGCCGAATGGCAAAAAAATTGCAGATAAAGTCAGGGCTCTACTGTGCAACCATTTCACTCGCATTTATAACTGAAAAGTACTTTGTGCGACTGTGAATACATATTTATTTGCACCGGTGCGAGTGACCTGTTCAAAGTTATATAATACAATCGGAACAAAAACTACAGGAAGTCCAAAATGCATCTACACTGTCAACAGTTACTTTCACACTGCTTTTCATCTCCTCAGGTCAACCAAACAACTGTTTAAATACTGCAGAGAAGCCATTATGATGACACGCATCTCTGTACATCATCTGCTTCTCTCAACTTCCCGATCTCATAAACTGTGACCTGCTCGTGTAGACACAGCGTCGTTGGGCAGAGTAAATAATAATGCTTACGCTACATAATGCTTACGTAAATAATAATGCTTACGCTACAAGGTGGGTTTAATTCAAACTTCTTTATTATATAATTCCTCACCAAAGAGTAGCAACTGTTCTGTCAGTAAACATACAGTACACTGCTGCTCTCTTTCTACACCAACTCTACTAGAGCATTGACTTAATTTAAACTCAGGGTTGCCAGATAACGCTGGAAAATTCAACTCCAGTTTCCATGTTCTGATTTAAACACCTACACTGTAATGGGGTAACTGATTAAAAAATAAAAAATAAAACTACCGGTGACAAAAAAGACAGAAAATGTGCTTAGTTATAAATAAATCATTTAATATATAAAAAGATATTATAATAACTTCATAAAATATAAATAAAATGAGAAATGAAAATGTTTAATAACTATTTAATATCAATTTGACATTAAGCTTGGTTCGTTATTTCATTAGAAAGCTATTAGCCTTTTTACTAATATGGATAATTGTTGTGCTAGTCTACTTTTAATTAGGACTCTATTGTTTTTAAGATATTTTTAAAATATATTTTATGCTTGTTTATTTGTCAATTAACCAACAGTATTTCTCATTGCTATTATTTTAATTCAATTAACAGTGACCATGAGCAGAGAGCTTACATTTAACTGTTTATGACCGACCTCCTGATTAAAGCTTAAACAAAAAAAGATTGGAATCTGTATCGGTTTCGGTTGTAAAAATCCTGACTGGTGCATCTCTACTGAACACCATTAAACTAAAGTGCTTTGCATCTGATGGGTAAATGAACTCAACCAATCACATCCTATATGAGATTATTAAGATATATACACAATATACACAGAGCGGTTCGAGAACTGACTCCAGCCCAAAACCACGACAGTGCAAAATGACTAATAGTGTAGCTTTAAATATATTTAAGAGGAGCAGACTTCAAACACTGAACATTGGTGTTTATTGTATTTGTTTAGAAGGTAAACAGGTTGTTTTTTGCATACAGGTAACGGTTGTTTTTTGCATACAGTTTGTAAAATTAACGTTACAGATCAGTCTATAATTTTAATGGTAGGTTTATTTGAACAGTGAGAGACAGAATAACAACAAAAAAAATCCAGAAAAAC
>JAOUWY010000054.1:9973788-9984311 GCA_025728095.1 Prietella phreatophila | reverse complement strand
ACTATGTACTACTGCTACTACTACTACTACTACTACTACTGCTAGTATTATGTACTACTGATACTACTCCTACTACTACTAATAATAATAATAATAATATTAACAACAGCAACCATCATCATAATAACAACGAATTTGGTTTAGTTCCCTGCCCAATGTGACTGCAGCTTCACATCAGACAGACAGAGAAAAACACCCAACCCCCCACCCACAGGCAATAAATCAACTTGTGGGAGCAAGTCATAAATAGACCAATTGCAGGGGAAAATCCACAGACCTGCCAACATTGCTGACTACCCAAAATGCTCTCACCAGCAATCTCAGTTTACAATGAACCTATAGGGAGGAGTTTTGGTTGTCCCATGTTGCCTGGAGAGACAGGTAAATTTGACTTAGAACATTTGGCTAAAATGTGTCAAAGACCACTTCCTGAAGTGGTTTGAGTGATCAGATTTAAATCTCATATGGGCGTTAGATGTATTGGCACTTTCATTTTATGTAGATAATATCTATCTGGATATTTAAAGATGCATGAAACAATCAAGTGTAGGATACAATTTTGTTGGCATCTAACTCAAATATTGCCCTCAATCCATCAAACCATAAAATGAAGGCTGTTTATGCCCTCCTACTTTGGCAATCACCCAAAACTCTCAGGAAATAAAAATAGCAATCTGATGGGTTAATTACATTCCAATGTTAAGTTGAACTTCATCAACAACAGTGATTCAGTAGTAAATTTATTTAGAACAGTGGTCACCAACCATCTTCCTTGAGATCTACTTTCCTGCAGGTTTCATCTCCAACTAAAATATAACAATCTAACAACCTGTTTTAGTTGATCAAGAACTTCTTAAGGCAATGATTAGATAGTCAGATGAGCACGATTATTGTTGGAGCTAAAGTCTTCTGGAAGATAGATCTCCAGGAACAGGGTTGGTAGATATACCCCATATATTTATACCTCCATATATTGAAAAGTAGCTCATGGTCCAGATCTGCAGTGAATTTTCCTGGGCCTCAATCCATCCTTCAGCACATTTTTGCAGCTATATTAAAGTTATTTAGAAGCTGAAAGAATACATTACTGAGTACTGCCCTATCATCAAGACCTACTCAAATGTGTATGCAGGACTGCAGAGTGAAAATATGCACGTGAGCTCATGTATGCGGAAGAGGGCAAATACGTAGCTCTTTCCAGTGAGTGTGTTACACCACCCTTTGACACAGCATGAGAAGCAGACTGAAAAAGATGTGGCTGGCACATGAGGAAGCATGTGTTAGCCTTCACTCTCAACCACAATTGTTGGTAGCTGTTGTGTGATATGGGAGCACTGGTTGGTGAATGAGGATTGGCAGGTGAAAAAAATGTGGAGAAAATAGGGGGAATTTATGGCTTTTTGAATAAATGTAATGGCTTTCTGTATAAATAATATTTGTATGAGTAGTTGTAATGGGGACTATTTGTTTTAATCTGAGCCTTTTCTAAATATGGAAAGACAGAGATGTACTTTTCCCAAGTTCCAATAGGCTCTGCTTTATTTCACACTTTTTTCTGTGGAAGAATATCAAATTATGTGCATGTCGTAGATGTAGTAGGGTAGCAATTATGGTCTATCCTAAGTAGAATGCAAGAAATGCGGGTATAATGTTGGTTTTTTTAATTAATAATAATAAAAATTTAATCAGCTGACCCAAGTAGTGTTTGTTCTGAAGTATTTGGCACCAGGTCAAATAAATGTTGTCTCTGTTATGTTTCTATTTGAGATTCTTGTTACACTATTACATTTCAGAAACTCCCCACCAACTGTGCTGGTCTCTCACTGTGCCATCAGATGCTTCAGATGATTTAGTTGTACCAGCCACAAACCACAGAGAGGGAATACAGCTCTCCCTGAATGACCGACCTACATCGTCAGCAACACTTGTATAGCTGCACATTAACGTGTACATAACCAGATTTTCATGGAGAAGCTATTACATTTGACAACCAAAAAATTGCAAGACTTGTACATAGAAGTATCAAGGTCAAAATGAGTTTCAAACCGAAATATAACTTTCAAAACCAAATAGTTCATAATATAAGTAGATAAAAATACAACACACTTTTTAAAAATTTTTATTATTCTTATACCACCATTTGTTAATGCTAACTTCTTTGTACTTGGGTGCACGGTGGCTTACTGGCTGGCACATTTACCTGACACCTTCAGGGTTGGGAGTTAGATTCCTGCCTCTGCCTTGTGTGTGCAGTGTTTCTATGTTCTCCTCATGCTTTAGGGATTTTCTCTGGGTACTCCAGTTTCCTCCCCCAGACATGTGTGGTAGGCTGATTGGCATGCCCAAATTGTCCATAGTGTGTGAATGCGTATGTGATGATCAGGTCACCCCACAGAATTTTAGCTGGATTCAAGTATGGGCTTTGGCTAGGCCAATCAAAAACATTGATCTTCTCTTGGTTAAGCCATTCCTTTGTTGATTTGGATTTATGATTTGGGTTATTGCCATGCTGAAAGGTGAAATTCCTTTTCATCTTCAGCTTACTAACAGACACCTGAAGGTTTTTCTCTAAAACTAACTGGTATTTGTAGCTATTTATAAATCCACCTTGATAAAGCAGCCCTAAAACATGATGCTGTCAACACCATGCTGCACCCTGGGTATGGTATTCTTTTGGTGATTTTTTGCACCAAGCATACCTTTAGCTATTATGGAATTATTATAGATTTTGGAATTGGTCTCATCAGACCATAATGCATTTTGCCACATGGATTGAGGTAATTTAGTTGGGTTTGGATGATCTAGCCACCCTACCCCATAGCCCAGACATGTGAAGGATACGAGAGATTGATGTCGCATTCG
Organism: Prietella phreatophila; assembly: GCA_025728095.1. NCBI lineage: Eukaryota > Metazoa > Chordata > Actinopteri > Siluriformes > Ictaluridae > Prietella > Prietella phreatophila. The sequence goes on along the minus strand of JAOUWY010000054.1, from coordinate 9,981,449 downwards.
GAGAGTAATCAGTATTTTCCAGCTATTCCTGCAGCTCCTTTAAGGTTGCAGTAGGTCTCTTGGCAGCCTCCCTGGTAAGTTTTTTTCTTGTCCTTTTGTACATTTTGGAGGAACGTCCTGTTCTTGGTGATATCACTGTGGTGCTCAATTTTCTCCCCTTTGTTTTGATGCTGACCTTCACAGTGTTCCATAGTACATATAATGTTTTGGATTATTGCTCCTGATTGATTCCTTTTGACAGTGAGACCCTGCACAGGCTTTGTCAGCTCTTTGTGGGCCATGGCTTCAGCAGTCAGATGAAATCCAGAAGATGTGAAGAAACCCCTAAAGAAACAGCTGGTCTTTATTTGGGGTTAATCAGAATAATTTCATTGATGACAGCTGTATGATAATTTCTTTTAAATATGAGATTGAATGTGATTAATTAATTCTGAACACAGCCACATTCTAGAACCAATTATAACGGGTGTGCACACTTATGCAACAAGGTAACTTTTTCTTTTTCCTGTTTTTCCCTAAAATGTTTGATTGTTTTTCACTTTTTTTATTTATTTTATATATACATTGCAATTTCACACTGAAGTTTTTCATCAGAAAAACTTGCCATTTTTACTGGGGTGTGTAGACTTTTTTATATCCACTGTAACTTACTATAGAAATGATAATGTATTAGAATGTACACAAAATATAAACCTTGAAGCTGTATTTTTCCTGTATGTTATTTATCAGCACACATTTATGACCAGATACTATATGGATATCTGAACAGATATCTGCACACATCAAAGGAAAGCTTTGTATATTCGTGTAGCCTAGAAATGAAGTGCATAATTTTTGCATATATTCTCAGTTTATTCGATAATTTGTGATGAAGCTCTTAAACCTATTCATAGTTTAGCATTTCAGCAAAGTTGGCATAAAGTACAGTTCAGTACTCTGAGCTGAAGGGCAGTTACTGAATAACCTGACATTTTAGACTTGATTTTCACCTTAGACAAAACATCCTGGCCCTCATATTTTAAGTCAGTGCATCATTTTCAGTATTGTCCCATAACACTGTGCTATACCCACTACAGGCTGTTTACAACAGCAAACAACTGGCATGTGAGCAGAGAACCTATTAACTGACACATGTTGTGCAAATTATGAATAGTGTTTTTTTTCCTCGTTTTTGAAATGAGTACCATGCTAATGTTTTAATTGGCACAATGGCACTGGCAGAGGTCACTGTTTGTGAGTCAGTTATTTTGTTTTTCCTTTTTCAATCACACTATGTTTCTGTGCCTCTCTGCCTTTCTCTCACGCACACATTCTCTGCTGTTGTCTACAAATGGCAGAGGGAGTGAGACGATGTGACTACGGCGTGACTACAACTATGGCATATGGTTTGCCTTGGTTAGATTCCTTTCCTAGGTTTCACTCAGTGACCATCGTGCGTTGTTTGTCTCTCCGTTTTGGATGAGGAAACAATGAAATACAGAGGAAGTTTGGTGAGACACTCACTGTGTGATTAAGTTTGTGGCTCAACAGCGACACTTGTGACTATTTAAAATATTTTACACACTGCCTGTAGATATAACCAGACAGACAGGAAAAGAGGAAAATCAGATGCATCTGAATAACACACCAGGGACACACCCTGAATAATGCTTTAATTGACCTCGTTCTTCTGTTTGAAGTCAATTTTTTAACATTAAAAATGTACATTTCTAGATATGGTGCATTACAACCTAAAGACACTTTGGACTACCGTTATACTGATAATGTGTTAGAAATATGTTATTTTTGGAATTCAGCTGTTTACAAACACACAGTTCTTAAAAAGGCTATTCTATTTCAGGCTGGGTGGGTGCCACACAATGCAGACAAAAACAAATGTGGTCCCCATTTGACTATATATTCCCAGACACGACTTATGTACAGGCTTAAAAGGAATTAGGACAGATTTTTGTTTTGTTTTGTTACAAATTACAGCATGAAATAAATCCACTGAGATGAAGAAGTCATGACTATGATATGTCTATATCATGTGGTGCCATATTGAATATCATGCATTTAATCAATAAATCTCCAGACAGGGTGCCTCACACTGCACTGTATTTTATTTTTATTTTTTAAATAAACACTGCAGCCAGTGCTGAAAATTTCCACATATTATGCATTGTATAGAACATGGAGGTCCAGATTGTTTTAATTAACCATCCTTGGAGGCTGTTTCTGGTTACGTCTTGGCAAAGCCAAGGTGATTCCTTCCTTATTAGAAAGCACTAGGGAGACCGAATGAAAAACACTGGTTATCAAAGAATAATAGGCTCACTTGAAAAGGTCTCCTACTCTCCTCACTGTTCCAAAGGAGTTTCTTTCCATGTAGCCTATATGCATGCATGCATGCCAAAATATATGAAAGCATATGAAATGGATGAGAGCCTTGTGCAGTGTTAGGCCAAGGCTGTCATCACGGTTTACCTCATGTAGGTTACATGGTTGCATAGTTACCAAATACAGAGCTGTAGGGGTTTTCCGCTAAAAACCCAGCATCCTCTGTCTGTAGGTTATTGAGTGCCCGCTTAACGTTCCCTAATCATCCCGCTGCCTTCCCTGACGCGGCAGTGTTTTAACCTTACTGCCTCTCCTGTGTAAGGTAAGCCTTCAAGATGGTGCCTGTCAGCTTGTTTTTCTCACCGCCGCGTGATTCAGTCAGGATGTGCTGGTGGCTTGCGTGCAGCCAGAGAGACACCCTGCAGATCAACAGTGAAACAGAGGAACAGGATGGTGGCCTGTGCCAACACTGGGCCTTCGCCTGCCCAACCATGCTAACAGACGCCCAGTCAGGAGGGTCAGGAGCAGAGTTCATGCTCACACACGAGAGGAAGCCAAGCCAGAGGATGCAGCTATTATAAGGGAGGGATATTTATACAAGTAGCAAACTGAAGAAAAGAGGCACATGATTTGCGGAGGCAAGATCCTAATCATAATAATGAGTTTTATTATTGCTTGTTATTCTAATAATTTTCACATTCACCTATTTGTTGTATTGTTTTCTAGGTTTCTTATAAACTGTATTTATATATACAATTACTGCATAATATGCAGGACACTATTAAAAATTCCCATGTCTACAGGTCTACAGTGCCAAAGAGCACTAACTTCTCACACAGTGAAAGTAAGAAAACTTTGTAAAAACCTGCTATCTTAACAAGTGAAAATATCTTGAATATAGTTACATTTATCTAGTGCTATTATGTCCTATTATAAGATTAGCATATACCAAATATAAAGATTATTAAACTTATTTTGTGACATTTTTACTCATTTTAGCTTTACAGTTTCTTTTTCTACAGAGAACTGTGCTCATTTAAGCATTTCTTTCTAGAATGAAGCAACATTATCTGCCAGTAGAATAAGAAAATGAGTAAATATGGCTCTAAATAAATTTAATAATCTTATATTTGGCTTAAGGGTCACCCTGGTCTAACTGATCAACAACCAAATATTCAGAATAGGGTGAACCCAGGGAAATAGCACTGGGATAACCTCGGATTTGGTAGGTCATGCAAAGTTAGAAGACCATTTGTTTTAAAGCTGGCACTTGTTTCTTGATTACAACGTAGGTACAAATAGGTACAAGATTGTAGTTGTAGCACATATTGCCATGTATGCCCTTTTCTGATTAAAGCCTTCTTCCTGTAGGTGGATGCAACAAATACACTGAGAAGCATTTGCATGCAAACAGCGGGAAACCCATTCACTATAATTAAAATGGCATTTTTGTCCACATCCTCTGTTCTGCACTTGCACATGCAACAATGAGGCAAATTTCAGGACATGTGAACTAAAACAGTCCTCTCACTCACTAGCACTTCCCTGTGAACCCTGTTCTGTCAGACCTCAGTAGACCCGAGCCAAAATGTCTCGTCGGGTTGTAATTGTAGTGCTGGAAGCCTCAGATTGCAATGTAAGAATGGCAGCCCACAAGCTTTCAGAGGAGACAAAGGTCTTGGCTTTACTGACCCTTCTAGGAACTGAGTTTGGCGTACACATACACTGACAGTGTGGAGAACAATGTGGAGAGCCATGTAGGGATTTCATGGTTAGGTTTTAAAAGGTCAACAGTCCAGTGAGGGGCAACAAATGTAATTTTTGTTTACTTGAGTAAAAAGGCCATGAAAAGTCCACTCTGTTTTTCACAGTAGGCGACAGCGAAGAAATCTTGTAAATGTGCTCGTTAGATATTTTTAGGATCTTGCTTAACATTCACTTTGAACTGAATTCGATAGCATTTCTTAAAATTGGACTTGCATTAAGTATTGATACAAATTTAACCGAATTTCAGAATTATTTCAGAATAAATAAGTAATTGAAATATCTTTTGAGGTAGCTAACTTTGCATAAAATGCAGCTTACCATTAGCTCACGCTCTCTTCCACTTATCTATTTTGAAATTGAATCACCACCGGAAAACACCATTAGTTTTGCGACTGAGGTTTTCATTCAGTTCTTGGAGCTCAGAATACATCTGAGGTTAAATCGGGTTTCACAGAGAAGCACAGGCAGAACAGCTGGATTTCTTAATACGGTTATGGTAAACAGTGACCTGGCATTCATGGGAAAAACTTTGGACCTCTTGTGCTTGACAGTTTTATTTAGTCTGAAGAGAAGCTGATAGCCATGCTGTGGAGTGCAGCTGTCCTGTTGTTTTCTGTGCTGTGTTACACTGGTTACACTTCTAAAAACAGACACTGGAGAAATTGCATTAAAAGCACAGAGGGTGGATATAATAAGCTTTGCCACTAACTGAAGTCATGTAGGCATTATTAGGCATATGTAACAGTAGTAGAATTGAGCCAATTGATGATGGTTTCAGAAATACCCAGATTCAAATCAAATGATGGACATCAAGTTCCCTGTGTTAAGATGCTAGACTAATTTTGGTTGCTGTAGCATTGAGGTGCACAAACCTGCAGAAAATTGTATTAACTGAAGGTAATATGAGCCCTGCTTCTTCTCACTTCACTGGTAATGATTTGTACCACCCTGCTTGCAGTGATTGGCTGCTGGCCACAATGTTAGAAAGAGAGAGTCAAATGAAGGTGAGAATCAGCACTGCAGTGCACATGCATGCCAAAACCTTGCAACAAAGTCACAAAGTGACCACATGACCTAGTATTTGATGTAAATAATGCTGTTTTACAGCCATTTTTCATTATATTCTATCACCTTTGTTCAAATGTGTGACTCTTGCATACCTTAAGGAGTTATCCAATTAAAAGCCTGTGACTATGTTCAGACCTACAGGTACCCTGTATTAAAAGATAGAGTAGAAAACTAGACTCAACATATCCTACTATATCGGTTCAGCAATGGTGTGTAAAGTAAGTAAGGAAAATGTATTTATATTTCACACAGCAATGCTGACCAAAGTAGAGAGTAAAGAGTAGAGAGTAAAATTAGTCCATTCGGAACCCTGTGGTTACTAGCTTACACTCTTATCTTTCATTTATATTTACATTTACATTTATTCATTTAGCAGACGCTTTTATCCAAAGCGACTTACAAATGAGAAAAATACAATCAAAGCGATATATCAAGCAGAGAACAATACAAGTAGTGCTACCATACAAGATCCATTAATTGACTCTTGTAGGTGAGCATCAAGGCCTTGAATTTGATGCGGGTGGCTACAGGAAGCCAGTGGAGGGAGATGAAGAGGAGTGTGACATGGGTTCTCTTGGGCTGGTTGAAGAAGAGGCGCGCTCCATCATTCTGAATCATCTGAAGGGGTTTGATGGAGCTAGCTGGGAGGCCTGAAAGTAGTGAGTTGCAGTAGTCCAGTTTTGAGATAACAAGAGCCTGGACTAGTAGCTGTGTAGCCTGTTCGGTGAGTGGTAATATCTGGGCCTATGGCTATGTGCCACTTGTATTGCCAGGGAGACTGCAGTGGGTGTCTTAACTCAGCATCTTAGCTAAGCCTCTTCCACACATCAAGTAATGATACTTACACATCCCCACAATCTGAAGTCTGTTAGGTCTGTGATTACATACTGTTAGTGTGTTTGAGTGTCTTTTATGCAATATAACATGCTTTACTTGTTCAACTAGCAAGTTAGCTGGGCTCCACTACACACATCTGACACAAATGACTAATAAGCCATACTACAAGATTTGTATTCACGGACCCTAAAGATGAATACCAACTGTCATGAATCCTCATTCTCCTTGATCTTTTAACAGCAATTGACACAGTCATCCACAAGACTTTCATGAGTCTTGGAATTTGTGGGGCAGCATGATCAGTGGATTTCTTCCTAACTGGATGGTCACTCATACCAGGTGATATGGAGGGGATCAACATCTGCTCCTCGCAGACTCCCCACTGGTGTCCCAAAAGTCTCAGTACTTGGTCCTCTTCTGTTCTCCCTCTGTACTCGATCTCTTGGTGAGGTTATGAGGTTATATCCTCAGTTCAGTTTCTCCATTACAATATCAGAAGGATTTATTGATATCTATCCATAGAGGCCACTCAGTTGCTGGTTCCGTCTCTTGTCATTTTGAGACTGGACTACTGCAACTCACTTCTGGCATGTCTGCCTCTGATTGATTCGACCTCTGCACCTGATCCAGAATGCAGCTGAACGACTTGTTTTCAACCACCCCATTGCTATTCTCCCACCACTGGCTTCCACAATTTCTCAGGATACAAGGAAGGCATGTTTCAAGACTCTGTTCCAGCACCAAGGTGGTGGAATGAACTTCCCCTAGATGTCTGAACAGCTGAGTCAATGGCAGTCTTCAAATGATGTCTAAAGACCTACCTATAGTACTTAAATTAGAACTTTTCATTTAAATAAATGTGTTGTGTGAGTGTTTTTCTTACTATATTTCCTCCCAACAGAGTTGTAAGACTGATGGCATTCTTAGTCTGTGAACTAGAGAACCAGTATTGGGCTGTATTTATTGATAGAGACTTCAAAGCACTTCGATAAGTTGCTCTGGATAAGTCATCTGCCAAATTCCATAAATGTGTGCCCTGCTTCAGCATTGTCTATCTTAAGGAAGCAGTGTCTGGTTTGGACATCCTCTGTGCCGACAGCCTGGCAATCCCAATGCTGACACAGCTGACAGATTTAAACTCTAATTTAGGGTGGAATCTGACCCATGTGCCTCAACCTAAACAACCTAGTCACAAATATCCATGTTCTATGATGACTGATAAGCAGAGTAAGAAAAAAAGAAGGCTATCTGAGTCTAGACATATGCACTACCTGGTGTTACACATAACTCAGATGAAATCATGGATTCAAAAATTGAAGCTGGAGGCTTGCACTCTTCAACAGAGTCCTCCTAAACACTGAGATCTATTGCTGCTTCTGGGAGGTTTTTCCAATATTATAGGCTAGCAGGCTCTGACTGTGCCAAACTACCAAATGCAGATGCACAGATGACATTTGGACATTTGTCATATGAGTAACATATGGCACTGTACATATAGGCAGTTTGTTAGCAAATTTGCTGCTTTCATCAAAACAATTACTCTAATCTGCAGCTCTCAAACTCTTGATCCTTGATCAGCTCTTGTGGAAGAGCTAATCAAAGCGTTATTCCTAGCGATGGGCACAACCCCCCCCCCCCCTTATTATGGGGTGGCCTCTAAACAGCACCCC
>JAOUWY010000054.1:9827072-9837345 GCA_025728095.1 Prietella phreatophila | reverse complement strand
ACACACACACATACACACACACACACACACACACACACACACACACACACACACACACACACACACACACACACGCCGACCACCTGCCTCCCACTCTACACACACACACACACACACACAGGGTAAATAACGTGAATCTCTACTAGAGCACATGCAGGCCACCACAACAACACGACTAATTAGACATGCTTCTTACTAAGAAGCAAATGCTCCAAAGTTTACAATGAAAACGAAAATTATTGTCAAGACATTTCAGAATCACCTTCATGGCATTTTAGATTCATACTGAGTTTAGATATAGCTTATAAACTTGGTGTAGTATCCACCGATTTTTCTTCTTTTTTCCTGCTTTTTGGGGCCATTTCTATTTTTATTTACTTTTTATCTGCAAGTAATCGTTTTCGCTGGAATATTAATCTAAACATATATGATTTTTAGAAGTTATGCAGTGCAATTTACTAAATAGATAAGGCTATACGCACACAGAATGATTTAGATTAGTATTATATTTTATAGTCAGACAGTGTAAAAATGTTGTGCTCCATCTATAATCTATAATTAAGTAAATGATAACTTCAAAATCCTACAAATAATAACCCATATTTTGGGTTTAGGTTAGATGCTTAGTTTAGGTTAAATGTTTAGGTTAGATGCTTAGATGGTCTTTGTGATTCGATGCTTTTTGGAAACAGGCCAGATTTGCAGATTTGTAAAAAATATTATTTAGTGTCTGGAATTGAAGCGTTTTAATACATTTTAATAGCATAAAATAAATGTTAATCAAACACAGTATATGTTATAAAAAATATAATCATTCTGATATTTGTGATCTGATTATTGTGTTCCTGGTTTGGAATTGTTTGGATTTTTTTATTTTTTTATTTTAGAAACCTCAAAATCAGACCCACATTTTACACTAAACGAAATTGCATTATGAATCACAACATATTCTTTCTTTCTTTCTTTCTTTCTTTCTTTCTTAAAGAACATTTCGTTTTGGGTTTTTATTTTTTTTTGCCATTGCGTAAAGAGGAACATCACCAGCATAAACATCATAGATAAAGTGCATTCGCGTAAAAAAATTTAATGAATAAAAAAATTGTTGCCTATAGTTTTCCCGAGATATTTTATTTTTGTATTCTTTGCGGTGAGACGCAGTCGGTGGGAGGATCTGGGCGTGTCTCATTTCTCCGACCATCTGGCAGGAAAAAAAGGCCGCTGCCGAACAAAAGGAGCGAAAGGCGCGTCAGGCCGAGCGAGTGCCATCGCATTCACCTGCAAATGAGCTTGTGTGACTTAATGGGAGCCCTGTGCGCCCCCAAATCCTCTGTTTGATTTGGCTTTTCTGCCATATCTGCAGTCGTGTGCAAGAAAACAGAGATTGGTCCCCCTAGGCTCCCATCAGACCCCAAGGAGGAACGATGGGTCTCATGTCTGGTCTGTCTTTCTTTTGATCAGAGGCACTCTTTTTTATCAGCTGAGTTGATGACATTACATTTTCGCCAGCAAGAGAGATACATTTGGAAGGATTATTGTCTGCCATCATGATTTAATAGCAAAAGCAAGACGATATAAATTTACTAGATTAGTCCAGCCTACATCAGAAAGCAAATCTCTGCCTGAAGATGGAGAATACTTGCACGTCCTCTTTATTTATTTATCTATTTATTTATTTATTACCCAAAGTGCAATTTCCTTTGTTTGTTGTTGCTGTTGTTCTACCGGATTGACAGGGTACACTGATTTTGTAGTACAGAAATATCTAAACAATTTATAGGTCTGCACGCCCAGCGGGTTGAACTGGGACCTCATTATTTGATCTTTTACAATAAAATCATTATGTCCAGATTGTCAATATGCTGTACCATTACCAGTGTGATTTCTAACCAGATGGATGATTTTCCGAGACTCTTGGGACCCCGATATTGACTTGCAGAAATCCCAAAGTACCATAGCCATTCATCCCCTAGCAATCTGTACACACCTCAGTGAAGTCAGGTCTCATATCTGAATCTATTCTTTTGTCCAGCGCTTAGATCATTAAGAATACATTAGTGTAAACAGGAATTTTTTGGTGCAGTTTATAAACTACTGCCATTCTTAATTGCTAAACTGAAATCATATCAAACATAACATAGTTCCTTAATACATGCTGTCGAATTGCAGCATGTAACAATCTCATTTGAGAAAGCTCACATTTAGGACACACATTTTCTCAAACGTTATGAAAGGAACCACTTTCCCAGCGCTGTTAACCCTGTAATAACTCTAGCATGCTGCCAAGTTGCTGACAAACCATCAACCTATCCATCTTCCAAACACTTTAGCCTCTTTCCATGTCAGGGCACTTCTTTTTCTCTCCAAATCATTTGGCCCATAAAACTATCTGAGGCACTGGCATGCTGTGTCTTTAAGGTTGGATACACCTCTATGGGTTCACTAGCTTGAATTAATGGCATTTGCTCCCCAAGTTTGCTCAGCAGTCTCAGAAAAAGTGGCAGCAGTGCGTCCTTTTAAACGCATAACAAAAGCCCATCATTTATGTGGCGGCATATGGCCCAGACCCCCACAGTAGCAAAGCCTGCCCTTCATGCTGCCTGCCCGCTCTGTTGTCCTCTTGCCTTTACTGTTGACACAGTTGTCTTGTTGCAGGGTAGCAAAGTCTAAAGAACAGTCAGCGCTGTTACTATGCTTGGCTCTTGTCACTCACTCACCTTCTGTGCTCTATTTTTAAAGAATTTAAACCCCTCTGTGTTGAGAGTCAGCCATGTCAGGCCTACACGATCTTTAAATGCTTTTGAGTCATTATGAAAGAGGGTTATATAAAAGGCTAGAGCCATGCTTGTCTTGTGCATTTATACACACATATATGTATGTATTATCAGCAGATTAGGGAATACTGAATAGAATTAACATTATTTTAAAAAAGTATTGCAGAAGACAACTGTGTCTAAAACGCGGAAAGAAACATCTGATATTAGTCACCATGAGGAACAAGATCATGTGCAGAAATTGTTTTGATGACACTGCATCTGTTAGTATCATATTGACTTTATGTGCGTCAGACCAGCACTTAATTATTTGTGCTGAGTAATGTGTTATATAAAAAAGGAGAACTAAAAATCATTTTGAAGAAAGCAAAACAGCAATCAGATTTTAAGCTGGATCATGGAGAGTGGAAGGGTAGTTGCGCTTAAATGAAATAACGATGTCCTCAGGTGCATGAAGCAAGAAAAAGTTCAAAGTCCAAGGCAGAAGCTGTCCGCACACTGAATGAAACCAAACCACAAAGGTCTTATCAAAATATATATTTATTCATTTAAACTGTCATAGTGAAAAAAGTGCAGAGATCAGTGAGTTAAAACAAAGCAGATGTTTCAGCCTATTGCTTTCTTCAGCTCTCACCTAACAAACAAAAGTTCATCCCTTTTGTAGACACAGAATTATTGCAGATTGAAACCAGCTGAGCTTAATCAAGGATAAAAGTTACTTCTTGTAACTTTGTGGTGTAGTTTTTGTGTTTTTGTGGATATTTTCAATATTTTCTGGAACTGAGCTCTGTAACTAGGATAACCAAGTTAAATCATTTTAAACAATACCATAAATAAAAATGTGTTTTAGAAAAGTCTAAACATCGACTTGTTAGTAGTTGGTTAAATGTGAAAAATCTAGTATGTAGTTACTACATGCAACATAGTTTCTTTAGAAATTCTTTAGGTCAAAATGGTTTGGACAGTTGCTTGATAAGTTGAAAGATTTCTAAATGTCCGGTGTGAAAGATGCATGATAACCCAATCTTTCAACTAGTAAATTAATAAAAAAAAAACTATAACTAGACATGGTCAGTGTGTGAGAGCTCTTATTGTACATCTTACTGGCAACACTAGTCTATATGATAAACAATATTCGATAGGAGCAGAAGAACGGCCATGTTCCTTCACAAGAGAGGGGTCAGGGGGTGTACAATTAGGTTATCTCCATGGCAGTGAGCCCCTTCAACCAAAAGAGGAGAGGTATCGCAAAGAGGTCACAGGTCACGCTGCTGCCCATATGGTCGTGTGCTGCATAAGTCATTGATCTGTCAGGATGCACTAAAGGAATTCAAGCGTAGCTGAAAGACTTTTTAGAAAAAGGATTACAACTGTTCCTGAATACCATAAATGCCTCCACATCACCATCGAACCACTAAAGGTCTATGTTAAGGACCAAAAAAGAGAGGGAAAGCCACAGACACAGAAGAGTGGACCTCACTGAAAGGTCATACAAACAAACACCTTAGTGATGGTTAATTTTCTTTTAATGAGAACTGGCAAAATAGCATGTATAAAAATCAGAGAGAAAAAAGGATTCATCAGTGTTGCTTCTGGAGTAAACCAGTAAAACATCTGACTCATTATTTAAACCACACTGATATTTTAGCATGTGAATGGAAATCAATACATGTATCCATGTATGCATTTCTGACTCAATGTATACATGTCTTAATAAATAAACTAGATTTCAAATGTACAGATTGGAAAACCGCCCCATATCACTGGATCTAATAAATATTTATGCAACCACTGGATATGCATAGCTTGCCATAGACATCCCCATACCTTGCATTAAAACCTAAGTTTCTGATTAATATTAATCATCATATCAAGAAATTGTAGTAATTAAAAATGATCTCATACATTTTGTCGTATACAGTAAACACGCCACGCCACTCAGTAATCCATGTCATACTGTATGTGTATGAGTGATTCCATTTTTTCAATCCGTCTTACAAAGTGACTCGTTATGATTGGTCCACCTGAGTAAATCTAATCAAGATTAAGTACAAATTCAGTGTTCTTTTGTCTGTGTCTACTCCTCTCCAACACAAACCTCACCTCGGACAAGGCACCAGATTCACAAGCTTTGGAGGCTGCTTCAGCTCAGGAGCTCTCCTCAAGGGCAGCTGGACTTGGAGTGGAGAGCTGGTCATACGTGGGCAGACTGAGGTCACGTGTTAGCATGGGTGCCCTTTGACCCTGCACCGCTCCTGCCACACTGCTAACATCACTCTCCTTCTTCAGCAGGCGGTTCAGAGATTCAGTGATGAGGTTCAGAGTCTTGTCCATGTGTGTGATCTGAACACAAGATACAAGAGAGTACATCATGTAAAGTCACATATAGGCAAATCTTCAGGAATATAATCTGTTGAGGTCCAATACTCTAAGCTAAAGTACATTAAGTGTACTACAAAATAGCTAGACATGCAAGTTTGTTCTTTGAACAAATTCTGTATCAAACCCGATATTTGAGGAACCTTATCAACGATAAAGGAATCTTAATGACAAAAACCCATCTAATCATTTTCTAAACATTGCGGTTGTGCATGGGCTCACATAGACAATCTAAACATTTGTACTTCCCAAATGTAGTTTATGTCCAAGACTCACCAGGGGCAATAGCTGGACTGTTAATAATGCGGGGATGAGCCCAGATTCTTCTCAATCAAAAAAACTTTTTAAAACATCTAAATAGACAGTTTCTATGCTTTTTTTTCTTGCATGTAAGGACTAATTGTTTAAATCTCCCATTATAAAATCGGTGTATATACATTTTTCCCTCATACTCACTGACTGTGTAAACTTGCGTTTGGTGGAATTGAGAGCTGTCAGCCAATAAGAGCAGAGTATTTCCATGAATTTATATCATCCTATTTATAATATTCTCACACTGAACATCCTTTCAACACACTCTGCACTGTTTGACATTATACTATACAACTATAGAAGAGAAGTAATTTATAATGTCACCCAGAAGCGGGGTCTCAGGGAGTTTTTCCTTGCCATTGTTACCTCAGGCTTTGCTTATTAGGGAACTAAATATAAATCTACATCCGGATTTCTGTAAAGCAGCTTTTGTGACTAGGTCTTAGGTGCTATACAAATAAAACAGAACTAAACTGGAAGCTTTTGTTCCAAGAGCATTCAGGATGATTTTTTGGGTTCTCCCAGAGCTCAGGAAACAGAAACCAGACTGTAAAATATTGTAAAAATATTGTAAAAATTAAAAAAAATATTGTAAAAATGCAATCTCAATCTTTCTTTTATTTTTAAAAAATATATAATTATTTTTTAAATAAATGTTCCTACAATGTTCAATTTTTTGTTGCAGGTACAGTAACACTAGTGCTTCTCTAGTGTTATTTACTTTCTGAATATGTTTTTGAGTAGCAATAGTAGGAGAAATCTGCTATTAGAGCGGTTTTCAAGTTAAAAAATAACATTGCAGAAATGTTATTTCAGGAACGTTACAGTTTGTCTTTCTTAAAACTTGTTGAATATTTACTAAACATTTCACTAACACAGGCAATTTGTGGTATCGTAGTTGCTTTTTTAGTTATTTTAATTATTCCAGAATTTCCAGTGATTGCTGGTTTTGTGTACATTCCCAGACTGTTAATACTTCCAGGAATTTAACACAATAAAATAACTTTATACATGTGTAATTCGTATCATAACATAGTTCCCATTTCAGTTGCATATCATCATGTACATGTATTTGGTTTGTAATGCTTAGGATATTAAAGATAAAGTACATCCAAAAACTTTCTTTTCTGTTTAATTATTTTGTCCAGACATGAAGCAGCTATATATTTACATTACATGTTTAGATGCATATGGAGATATACTGCTGTGGGGTTAAGTGTCCTTCCATGTTAAGTGATCTTTGGAGCCAAGTCCATCTCCACCCTATTACAAATCACCAGATGAGCGTCTCTGAGCAACAACATAGTTTATACAAAGGTAGCGTTAAGGCACACAATCGCAAACACATTCACAAACACACACAGACATCCAGCACATGGCATGGGATTCCACATGTAAACATGCACAAGCTCTCCCATGTAGATGCTGATATACAAATATACATCCTTCTAAGCATGGAGAGACAAAAACCAGCTCAAATGGAGTGGAATGAGACTGCTGGATTTGATGGTTTACAGCTGAGAGATGACACGCTTCACATCAGGCATTGCAAACAATTTCACAGGCTGTTTATAAAGAATCCTACAATCATCGATGCTGTGCATGAAATTGCATACTATGAGCTAAAAGTATTCTACATACTAATCTAGAAGTTAACAAGTTAACATACTAATCTAGAAGATAAATTCAATTATTAACCACTTTGTTGGCGTGTGTAAAGAAAAGTATGTTAAAAATGCATGTGGGAGTCAAATTACAGTAGTCATGTAGAGATGGCACTACACTCTTTCCTGTCGATCAGAGCGACACGGACATCTGTGAGCTCATGTATTCTGCAGCTGACAGTTACTCCTTTCCTCCAAATGTATTCAGCTGTCCTGTGACATAACATGAGCATCAGTTTGAAAAATAGGCAGTGGCTGGCTTCAAGTGCCCCAGAGGAAGTACAGGTTAGCTTTCAGCCTCCCAGGTTGCTAAGTGTCTTTATCAGGTTTTTTTTAAATACAGTTTTGAGTCAGAAGTGGCATAATGGATGCAGTACTGTTATCTGATACAAGCTTCTTATGTTCTGTACTGTTGTGCATGATGAGGTTAGCGCAAAAAATGCCTGCTGCACCACAATTTGTTGGACAAATACTACATTTGTATTCAGACAATTATGTACACACAAAAGTAGTGTAGTATATAACACCAGTATGTGATTTGAGACACAGTAAGGGCCAGCTGGTAAAAATGGGTTAACCACTCCTGGACCATAGGTTTAAAGCTACATCCATAGATTTAAAGCTAAAAACCAATAAAAAAAAAAGACCCTGATGCTCATAATGAACATCCTTTCAACCTACTCCAGACTGACTTTATAGCATACAGTTGTGCAAGAGTAATGACTCATAATCAGAATCTCTAGCAATCTGGATCAGAAACTCAGAATCTGGTATCACCCAGAAGAGGACGGGCTCCATTTTATGTCCCCTCAAGCATTCTTCCTCATGTATTCTAAGGGAGTTTTTCTTGGCACAATCACCGTTGGCTTGACCATTCGGTTTCTGAATCTGAACTGAACTAAAATTTGATTTGAAGTGAACCACTCCCTTACATCCTCTGGGGCTAATCTGCATTGCTGTCACGTACAAAACACTTCATCAGCAGTGACTTAGAAGGCTCACATGAAATATAATAGTGGTAATAATAAACATGAATGAGGTACATTGCTTTAAAAGTTTTTTTATGCAAATTAAGCACACATTTATCAATCAAAGTACAAATCATACAAAGGGAACAAAGGACAAAATGTTTTGTGATCATTTAAAGAAAGTTTTGAGTTCACTGGTTTGAACGAAAGAGTGCTCAAACGGCCGGTGCTTGTTATTTGGAAGGGACGCGGCATGATTATGGATTTTAAACCATTGCTTAAAAAAAAAAGGAAGCACAAATTGTCCTGTCTACCCGTCTTTCAATAAGTGAGTGTGTTCCTTTGTGTATGTGTAATAGTTTTAAGCTAATGCCTAAGCAATGAGAGTGCTATAAGGCTGAACCCTCATACTTTTATAAGAGTAACAGTGAGTTACTAATGGGTAGTAAAATTTGTTTTAGTGCTCCCATTAAATATCACAACTAGCCATCACTGGACACAGATCTACAATTGATTACCAAGAAAGGTTTTACCATTGGGACTAAATGTGTGCATATGCAAAAATCTTATGATCATACACACTATGTCTACATATTACACATATTATTCTATGGTTATATATAATACGAGTGTGATATCTTGTGTAATATGTCTTTGTCCCACATACTGGAGTGGATGGTCTCACAGTGGGTGGCAAAGCAGAATACAGCGAGCAAGAGGAATGCCTCAGGCGCCTGTTTGCCTAAAAAGCTCCAGCTATTTGTTCCTGTTTATGTCACACACTGTCTGCTTCCTGTTTACCACTGTACTATGGGAAGAAGAGCAATAGATTGTTGGGCGGGTCATCCTGTCATCACTGGAAGCAGCCATCATTGTCTCCATGGCAACTAAAAAAAATAGTCAATGTGGAAAAAATAAAAGTGCAAATATTTGCACACTGAGCTGCCACTGCAGTGTCTGTGATACTAATCTACTGTGCTAGGTATACCAAAAAAACATGGCTGTTGTCTGAGGTATGAGAGTATGAGACACAGAGTGGGAGTGCAGTGCAGACACAAGGAGGGGGAAACGTACGTCAGTAAGTGTGTGTTTTCCCCGGAGTTCATGTCTAGGCTAAAAAAAATGTGTTTGTAAAGGGATTTAGGGCCAGAGTGGCAAATGAACAGGAGCATAGTGAGTGTTTGTAAGTCCCTGGCTGTCAGTCAAGCCAGTTAAGAGGCTACACATGCATACAAACTCACACAGACACACACACACACACGTCTTAGTATTTTTGTGCAGACTTTCCACTGCTATAATTTTAAATTCAGAAAACGAATGCTATTCTTACATCTTAATTTAATCCTAACTTTAACCTGAGTAACCAAATAGAAACCTTCAGAAAAAAAAACCCTGTTATGTCAAACTGTTGTGGGGAACTGTTGTCTCCTTTATGACACTAAACATCCTTATCAGCACACCACTGATTTCAGTTCTCTTCAATACTCAAGAGATAAAAAAAAAGTGACATTAGATTAATGGTAATAAGAATTGTTTTACTTCCCGTAGCTAAACAACATGAAGCTAAGCCTGGGTAATGCTTACATATGCTTCAGAAAACATCTTAATGTAATTCCTCATTAATGGCAAGTGAATCAGTGTCACAATGTAGATTTCAAGAATTTGTGATGCTCTCTGAAAGCATTTAGCTAGAGATGGCAGTATTTCAAATATTTCAAGCATTTCAAGTGCGAGTCACTTCAAAATTAAAGTGACTTTCCCACCATGTTTGAAAACACAAGGGCTTACCTTGTCCTCCATTCTGTTGAGTCTGGAGCCAATTGTATTTGTCCCTCTATCTCTAGCTCGCTCTGAAAATGGAAAAAAAAATCAGGCATACCAACAAAAGTAATGATGAAACATGTCTTTTTTTTATTTTTATTTTTTTACATGAATTCACCCAAACTTAACAATAACAACATTAAATAATCATAATCAGTTTGCTCATGGACAAGATGGAGGTACCAGTTTATGTCTTTTTGACTTACTGGTTCTAAATGTTACTGTTTTTTCGACTTCTAGAAAGCAAAATGTATTCATTCTTGTAACAATTTATAGTCTCCTAGACCAAACAAGGCCCAGTCCATCGTCCCTTTGATGCGGTGAAGTCCTGTCCCCTAAGCAGAAAAACATCCCCAAA
>JAOUWY010000054.1:9765820-9776568 GCA_025728095.1 Prietella phreatophila | reverse complement strand
TGGTGTGTGTGTGTGTGTGTGTGTGTGTGTGTGTGTGTGTGTGTGTGTGTGTGTGTGTGTGTGTATAGGTGGGAATGTGTCAGCAACTAAAATTACAGTTTTGTTTAACAAAACTGGTTCAACAGTTCTTCTTTGTAATCTCTCTATACAAATAGCATAAAATGGATTCAAAGGTATCTGGATGCTAGTGTGTTTCTTTATTTAAAATATCCCATGCTGTGTTTTTGAAGTCAATAGCAGGGGCAAAAACACTAGAACTTTAAAGTCAAATCCTCATCATGAACAATAGCACAGGAAAAACAGCCAAAACCAAATAGTACAATTAAAACTAGGAAAGAACTAGAACTGGATTAAAAACAAGGAAAACCTTTCAACTTATACAAATAGGCAAAAACACAGGTGGTGCAAGGCCTTACTGTCATTTGCTTTATAATTTACATTTACTCATTTGGCTGATGCTTTAATCCATTGTGACTTACAATTAAGAGATGATGCAATGTGGCAGCTTATTGGAGTACTGGGACTCAGCCTTCCATACAGTTCTCAAAGCCTTAAGCAATGAGCCCCCAGTGCTATATGCTGATCTGTTTCGCATGTTTGATTTTGGATGTTTGAATGACAGAGCCATCCATGGTTGGAAGTCCAAGACAGTATAACTGGCACTTCACTCTGGGTGAGAAGGAGTGCCTTATTTCCTTCTTCCTCTTATACTTAACCAATCAATAGCCAATCACAAGAATCTGTCCTTTCATGGGAACAGAATAGGTTAGTACTCTCCTCTAAGCTAGTGCATTGTGAATTAACAAAGGCCAAACCGAGGGAAAAACATTCTCTGGGGAGAAACTTTCAGGAAAGCATAATAATCACAGAGCATAAGTATTATAACCTTTTGCAAAGACACACAGGAAAGACAGAAGTATAAACAGTATATAACATGATTAATAATAAGGGGCAAATGCACAAGCATTGATTGGTGGAATGTTAGTGGTAGAACTGGAGCAGCAGCAACACAGGAAATGAGCTAAAACTAAAATGTAACAGATGGCTGTGAAATGAGAAACTGAGCTAAGTTCCATGTTGGGAAAAATATTAAAATGGTATTAAACTTGAATAATATTATCATTTACAATGGCTCATTTCAGTCTTAAGAGAACTGCAAGGTTAAGCACTGCTCGAAGATCAGCATCTATATCATAGCAGTGGAAAAACAGCTGGCTTACATTCCTTTGGCTCAGATAACCCAGTGGTCGCATCTGGTGTGGTGGATACAGCAGTGAGAGCACTCCCTGCTTGGTCAGAGAACTCTCATTTACTGACACCATGAGGCCACCATGCCTCACAGCAGTTCCAGCCATGCTAGCCCTGTCCTGCCTCTCACAATCTTTCTCATCTCCACCACGCCAGGATCTCAGTGGAGGCCATGTCAGTTGTGATGCACTGCTCAGCTTCTTTGCTCCAGGAAACAGTGCTAGGGCCAGTCAGCTGAAGCAAGGCCTTCAAAATGGTGAGCACAAACAAGGGTCCCTCAAGACAGGGCAGTGGTAATTATATTTGTCATGTCTTGGCACATGGTTTTAAACTTTGAAAAGAGAGGGATATGTCCTCCGTCTGACCCCTGACAAATAGGGTTTTTTGTTGGTGAAGGGTAATCTGTAAGGACAGCTGTTTTCCCCAAGCCTGGAGTTTACATTTTCCTTGTGGAACAGGAAACACACACTACATGAAGTAGATTTACAAAGTCCATGGCATATTTATTTCAGTTACACACTGAGCATCCAAATTAACATATGCTTATCCCAGATACACAGTCTGTATAAATAATGGATGTCCATCCATCCATATTCCTTAACTTTTATCCTTCACCCGGTTGCATGGGAGCATGGAGCCTATCCCAGGGAACTTGGGGCACGAGGGGGACACCCTGGACAGGGTGCTAGCCCATCGGAGGGCACAATCAATGGGTTTTACATGTTCACACATTACAGACAATTTGGAAATGTCAATCAGCCTACAACGTGTGTCTTTGATCTAGGGGAGAAAACTGGATTACCCAGAGGAAACCCCTGAACTCCGCACACACAGAGAAGAAGTGGGATTCAAACCTCCAAAAACTGAGGGGCAAAGCAAACGGTCTAACCACTAAGCCACCGTGCCCCTGTAATGGATGTCATTCAGTGTTAAAACATTTCAAACTGAGCTTGACACTCTTTTGCTACTGACATCCTGCCTTTTCACTGTGCCAACACTTCTCCTCCAGACTCTCTCACAGCCAGGGTGATTCATGAACTAGTGTTCAAATCCATAGTAGAAAAGACTAACAATAGCATATGGGCTGATGAAGCAGGGCACAAGTGCTTAAACTAAGAGTGTTGTTATTAGGGGCAATCAAAAATCATTGTCATGGTTCAAAGTGAAGCTCAACACACATGTAGTCAATACCAGCGGAAGGAGACCCATAAACAAAATAATAAGGCAGGCACAATTTGGAAAACTGGAAATAACAGAGAAATAATGCTCAGAAATGCTTGAATACAGTTGACATTTTTACAGATGAGATATAAAACACAGAAGAGGTGAACACATTAGGGGAACAATGACAAGACAAGGCAGATACAGGACTGAAAGGAAAACACATGCCCAGGGTGAAATGTAAATAAATACACAAGGAGAACTAAGCTCATGGGAACTGAGAGAGGAAATTTTGACCATGTTATTAATCCTATATTAACAGCTAAGCTAACAGGGAATTGTATGCACCACAATAAAAAATAAATTATAAAATATGTATATTAAGTAAAATGTCTAATCATTTATATAGTGTTCTGTAATGAGATTTTATCATTTATTTAACATTTATGGCAGGCATGTCCCACTTGTGAGCACTTGTAACTGATGTAAGTTCTCCACCACAGATAAATTCTTCAGGACAAATGGTTTTATTCAGTACAGAACACAGAGTAACAAAAAGACATTTTTTTGCTCTTAGCTTTAGAAAATTAAACACTACATACATTTTTCTTTTACTGATACAGCACAAATATACTTTTCTCCATTTCTTAGATTTTAAAATATACCATAGAAAGGAAAATAAATAAATTGATTTATTTTATCATTCCTGTAGTGGCATTGTCTATGGCACTGTCCTCCAGCTGTATGGCACTGTCCTCTATCACTTCTCACTTCTCAACTGGTCCCACCATCACTCATGGTTAGAGAAGGCATACATCTAGACACTTCTCTGTTCTGGCACCTAGGTGGTAGAATGGACTTCACCTAGATGTCCGAACAGCTGAATCACTGGCAGTTTTCAAACGCTGTCTAAAGACCTACTTCTTCTGGAAGCAATTAAATTGGCACTTTAAATAAAATTAAAAAGTTTTATCTGTGTGCCTTTCTTACTATATTACCTCCCCATCAGTCGTACAACTCTGATTCTTAGAACCAGTATCAGGTTGTATTTATTGATAAAGACTTCAAAGCAATTCTGTAAGTCACTATGGATAACAGCATCTGCCAAATGCCATAAATGTAAATGTAAATGTATGGGGTAAATATACTATTGATCACCTCAGCATTTTGGTCTACATTCATGCACCTGTTTTTCCTTCTGTAATATCTACCTTCTCTTGTTTCTGTAATATTTGTTTATTTACTCACGAAACCAAAGAATCTTCTTTTGTGACTCTTTGATTCTCTGAAGATGGAGAGAATATCTGCTGCATGAAAAGACTCAACCACCCACCAAACCACCCACCCGACACCAGAAGCATAACCTTGTCACGACAGATAGGCTCCTTTAGCATGCCAAGTCCTCACCTCCTCTTTACTTCATCATTGCCATCTGGAAAGTGTAGCCTCTCATGCTGCCTCAGAGCTGCACTCCATGCATACTAGCGTGATCCTGTTATAACACTTATAGTCTCTGACCATCTCGTTCACTAACCTTTTGGATGATTCATCATTGAATGACTGCAGTTCTGTGTATGCCCAAAGGTTCTCATATTTCAAAGTAGAAGGAATTCACATGAGCCAACTTTTTATTTATTTATTTCTTTTTTGAAATGCTATAAATGAAGAAGGTTAGTGCTGGGGCAGATTGAGCAGATTTAGCTTTTCTTACAATGTCTGATGAAATTGCATGTCTAGTTAGGACCCCTGAATGTTTATAGTGAGGTCTATCTGTCTATGTCTGAAAAGCATTGTTCCTGCATACTGAGGTCTTGAACACATTATTGCGATTGTGTTTAGAATCTGGTATGAAGCAACTGCACAAATGAAACTCAACTGCTAACAACATGTAACCACTTATTATATGGTGCTGTCTCCTGTAAAGCCCCACATTGTTATCTAATTAATTATTCCTTTGATTATTACTTATACCCGTATTAAAGATGGGGTCAGTGGGACTTTTTTCAGTCAGAACTTTTTGAACTTTTGTGTCATATTTAATCCGCTCAGATGAGAAACTCTGGTCTTTTTGATGAACAGGGAAGAATATTTCACAACACGCATGGTTCACGGTGGCTTAGTGGTTAGCACGTTCCTATGTATGCAGAGTTTTCATGCTCTCCCTGTGCTGTAGTGTCTGTAATGTGTGAATGTGTATGTGACTGTGCCCTGTGATGGATTGGCACCCTGTCCAGGGTGTTCCCTGCTTTGTGCCTGATGCTCCCTGGGATACGCTCCAGAATCTCTGCAACTCTGTAGGATAAGCGGTATAGAAAATGGATGGATGTATTACACTCTTCCTTTACAGCACAAGTAAATCTTATGGCTGAAAACACACACATTTAGATTGAAGGCTGGTTTGCAAACTGCACAATACAAACTTAATAGTATTCTTAAATAGTAATGACACCAATGGTGTAGCAACACACTGCATATGGTAGTATGCATTTGGGGATGCAGCCCAAGTCTTCGAAATATCGCAACTGAATGAAATAGCTTTATTCTGAACATCAATGTGATTGTCAGTTACTGCATACCAAATGAAACAGTGAAATCTCTCTTGTCATGTAGCTTCCATCAGGCATTTAGCTCTTAAAGTAATTGCCTGATCAAGCAGTAGTGCCCATGCATCACTGACTTGCCACAGTGTTACTGTGCTCAGTCATCCTAATTGCTCTCAGCACTTACAGTATAGAATAAACTAGTTACCTATTGTTAGATAGATAGATAAAATATTAAATCTAGTTGAAGGAGAAATGGTTGCGCTGCAATAAACTGACGAGACTGAGCACCATAACCTTTTTTGTAATTTATATAGATAAAACATAGTGTAGAGTATGAAATTATTATGCCTGGCCTGGTATTTTTTAAAGCTTGTTATGCGTTTTGCATGCTTTTGTCATCTAATCTGTATATTTTGTTCTTAAGTCTATAAAAAAAGTCCTTGAACCATTAGTGCTTGCAAGCTAGTTAAAACCCCCATCAGCGAACAAGAAGACACATATCAGTTGAGGAGAAATCTCACCTCACTCAAGACCTCAGCATACTACTTGCAGAGACTATGTTTGACTGGCTTTCATGAAAAATATGCCACAATTCTAGAGCAAACAGACATCAAGCAGAGGCTTCACTTGCCGTGACACACACATGGCAACTGGGCAAACTTTGTGGACGAACATGCTACGTGACAAAGCCAGTGACTGCAGCATTTATATGTGATGGCCAACTTGAAACTACAGAGATTAAGCTTGAAAAAGTGGTTTCATTGTCATCCTTATAAAACATCATCTCCACATTACGTACAGTATACTGAGGCCTTCCCAATCAGCCAATATAACCACGTTTGGAATATAAAATATGATGAAACTCAGCTTCCGCTCCCAGTTGTTACTTGACAGCTATCATTATTTCTCTAGCTCAACAATTCCTCAATGATACAAACTCCACATTAAAGATAAGTTGACTGACGATTATTTATTAGTGTCTCAAAAAAAAAAACCCAACAACAGATAAATTAATCTCCATCACTCCAGAATATTTTTTCCGTTTATTGTATACAATATCAGAATATTTCACACTCTCACTCCTATTTGTTTATGCTGTCACATTATTTTGGTCCTCTTTTTCTCTGTCTCATTACCTGCAGCTCCTGCCTGTCACCAGTTAGTAGAATTCTTTCATGCCTGAGTTGGAGTATGATGAATTACTATTACAGGATTGTCAGGGTAGCAGCTCAGGAACATCATATTATACAGTATTTTTTCCCCTACTCCATTTCTATTCCTGCTTACTGTATTTGAAGGGAAATGTGATAAGATGAATTATTATCAGATGCAATGATTTGAGTATGCATAAATTGAATACATTACACTATAAAAAGCAGACTTTTACTATGCATATGCACTTCGTCATACATAACCACTCTATTTATCATTTGTATACAGTTCTAATAGGTATACAGTTTTATTAGCTATGAGCTGATCTTATGCAAATTATTTGACTAAAATATATAGATGTGTATCCTGGAACATTCTTTTCTATTCTAAGCACTCAAGAACTTCAAATGCATGGCCTAATTTAATAAAATCTAAATGCACCCATTGATTCCATTTATTATTCAGAATTTATTAAAACCAAGCAGAGTAGGAATGGTAGCTTGAATGTGTTTAGAAGTGTGTGAATGTGTGTGCGAGAGTGCGAAAGTGAGAGAAAGAGACAGGCAGCAATGAAGGGAGCAAATGAATTCAAATGAATTTAAGTGTCATGACCATATTAAAAGGGAATTCGGTGAATCACATGGACATGTGTCTGGTGCATTAATCAGCCATCAGTAAAAAATCGTCCAAATCCATTAAAAGACAAGATTAATTGAAAGTGTTGCAGTACATCAGTGCAGGGTATTTTGAATGACCTTTATATAATTCTTCCTAGAAGAAAGTCTCCCATGATAGAAGCAGAGGAGAACTGAGCAGGAGGAGGTGATGTGCATGCAGGTTGATTGGCAGTCATTATTTCACAGTACCTGCAATTTCAGCATCTGCTTTTCACCAAGATGTGCATGCGTAATGGCAAATGACAGGCGCCATAAACCTGTGGCGCGATGAGTAGAAGTAAGCCAGTGTACAATGTTTTCAAATCAAAGGGGGGAGAAAAAGGTGGGATTGAATCATAAATAAGGATGGATGAATGTCCCAGAGGAAAAAGCTAATAGAGTTGTGTGAATTCGAGTACATGTGAGAGGCAGCCCAATGAAGGACAAAAGGCATTCTTATTATTCATGGGGGTGGCGTGGAATGGCAGATGGTTAATTCACTTAACTCATTTAAACCCACTGGTAAATGCCATCATCACAGTTTACAACTCTTTTTTTTTGGTGGAAAGTGCTCTGACATAATAAATTTTGTTATCACAAAAACCTGCAGTTTTAACGAGGGTATGTAGACAGTTTATATATCCACTGTGTCTGTATGTGTGTGTTTAGATATTTTATGTTCATATAGATGTTTTATCCCACAGTCACATTGATCAATATCACAAGTGAACAAATTTCATGTCTTATTTAAACACACTGTTTGGGAAGTAGTAGCTGCTAGTTGAGAGAAACTAGTTATTTACAGTATATCTGTATAATGACTAATTTGTCCCTTTAGGATACATGTTGGTGATTATATAACATATACATACAATTTTATTAAAGGCTGTATGTGCTGTTATAGGAAAATAATCAATGTAAAGGTGGTGTATTGCCAAATTTATTACCATGTAGTTTATTATTTTCTATTTTCCAACAGTTAGTTCTGGTACACTGATTTGATTGGTCAGGTGGTCTTCCACATGTGCCACGTCCTAGTTTGAAATGGTTACTACACTAGTGTTAGCAAAATTATCAGCGGACATGGCAAACCATACTTTTCAGGAATAACATTTTCGGCTTAAATTATTAAAGCTTGTCAGTTGAAGATGAAAAGGATGAAGGGACAGTAATTTTACCGGAAGCACTTTTAACGGGAAATGGCAAATCAATGTGAGCTAGCTAGCCATCTAGCTGATGTGCTATGACGTGAATATGGCTTTTTCAGGATATATTTCCTCTAGCAGAGCAAAAATAAACAGAATATTTGGCCATATTGTGTCAGTTACTTGATAATAATATCTTGCTTATAGAACTGTTGTATAAATTGTTGTGATCAACATATTGGAGCATGTGACTGATAGGAGTTTCTTGCTGTCCATGTGTACTCTGTTGAATTGATTGTTTAAAGAGTTAATATCTTGGAATGCCTACTCTTGCTAGTCACCTACTCTAGATGTCACCTGTGAAGACTGTATTTGTTCAACCAACATGAAGACCAAAGAGATGTCTATGGGAGAAAAGCAAGCTATTTTGAGGAACAAAAACCAAGATGTGATGGAAAGGCCAAAATGTGGAGAAAGAATGGATCTGCTCGTGATCCTAAACATAGAAGCTCATCAGTAAAATATGGTGGGGGTAGTATCACGGCTTGGGCTTGCATGGCTGCTTCTGGAATAGGCTCACTAATCTTTATTGATGATGCAACTCATGATGGTAGCAGAAGAATAAATTCAGAAGTCCAGAGACAATCTCTCTTCCAATTTACAGAGAAATGTATCCAGTCTAATTGGGAGAAACCGTCAATCACCAGAGCTTAACCCTGTTAAGCTTGAATTTCACCTCCTGAAGAGGAGACTGAAGGGGACTGTATATTTTATTCCTCTTATACAGCAATTGGACATTTTTGTTAATTAAAGAATCATACATCTCACCATTCATTCCATTTTATTTACAGTTATTGTTTTGGAACATCCACAAAAAAGTGTCTGTTATTACAGTATGTTAAAACAGCTATAAACAGTTGTTCCCTCACTAGCGTATTTTTTCTCTCTTCTGAATTTAGTAAGACAAAAAAATGCAGGTTTTCATGTTACTGAGAAACTGCAAAGCACAAAGTCAACTGTCCAAAAGATTGAAGACTCTTTCTTTAGAAAAATGCTAAATTCTCATAGAACATGTAACTGTATAACATATAACTGGCTAATATGTTTTTTTTTAAATCAATTTATGTAGCACCTGCCATACAAGCCCCCTACTTGTTATTACTATAGAAAGGATAATAAATTAAAATGGGGATATTAATATAAACTGTGCAACTAAATCCTTGGAGCATCTTCTGACCAATCAGACAGCACTATGGTATACATTTATTTAATAAACTTTAAGACTTACAGTGTAAACATTCAGCTAACAAATAAATGTATTTTATACATTATGAGCCTGTTAGTGTTAGTGTTCATAATCACAAGACATACAGTGTCTATTAGTGTTCCTAATCCACTTCATCAAAGAAACATATTAAAAGCACACCGTCTGTCTCTTGACAGTTTCAGTTGAGGTTGCGCATTTATAAGCCATTTGCCTGTCAGCACCTAAGTTGTTTCCTTAAAAAAATGTTTAGGGAATACAAATGTTAAAGCTGTTTAAATAGGTTATCAGAAGTGTATTAATGAGCATAACATCACAGGGGAAAAATGTGGCCTCAAATGCGTTCCACACATCACTTTTCACAGAATGTGAAGGTGGCTTGAACTTGTCACTCTGGTGGCAGCCCACAGAGGAAAGAGGGGGGAAAAATCAATATTGGCTCTCAGCCTCCAAACATTTCAGTTCAACTCTCTGGTTCTTTTACAAAAGAAAAGAAGAGGCTTCCACTTACAATTAAGTCTGTCACATGCTACTCTGCAGGTCTCATCAAGACTCACATTGTTATTGTGGAAATATTCAGTGAGTGGATGTGAAAAACACCAGTCACAGATGCATGAATTTATAAAATTGGGTGCACAAATGTGATTTGAATATTGCCTCCTCAACCGCTAATAAAATTCCAGTGGCACTACTTTGGCAAGTTGACTAAAGATTTGCTGTGCCACTTGGACTCTTTAATCAGGATGTGCATGGGGTTTTGGGCCACTGCATCACAGATATTGGTTTGTATACTGTATGTAATGAGGTTATTTGTTATGCAATGAAGTGTCTCACTTTTTCAGGAGCTTATCTTGTGACAGCCAGCACATTTAAGCAGCCTCATAATGGGAATAGAGCAAAGACAGCAGCTGTCACCAGCTTGACTGCTCAGAAATGGAGTGAAACTGTGTTCTTTGGAGAAGTCGGCTATACGTCTGTTTTGTGATGTTGTGAGACTGTCTGAAATAACATGATAAAACCCGAAGCTGTCTCGCTCCCCTCCGAAAAGGAATGATGACCTTTTATTAATGCGCTGATGCATTTTAGAATTCTTTAGAAAAGAGAATGTACCTGTGCGGACAAAAGGACCATTTTCCTCATCCATTGCCTTTGTTGTATTAATTGTTTGCTTGAAGGCTGATTGGAGACAAGGTCTTCAATGAGTCCTGGGGCTAGCAGTGAAATGACCCATTTTTTTCCGTTATAAGCAATCAAGTAGAGGAATAAAAACAACAGCCGAAAAGGTTAATGTATTCTGATTTGTTTCAGTGTGCAAATGACCACATTTCGAAGAAAAAAAAATTGTGCAAACGTTTACCTTTGATTAAATCTCAGTGCACAAGTGCATGCTCTCATATAGAAATAAAGATGTATAGTTCTGCTCAGATGAAACGCTGAGAATTAAATTAATCAGTATTGTGTGTTACTACAATACTAGCTGTGCTGAGTACAGTGAACCACCCAAATAATTTCTAGTCAGTGGTGGTCTACGGCAGGGGATCTCAAAATTTCCCTTTTACTATAAAAGTTCCCTTTAACT
>JAOUWY010000054.1:9724353-9734552 GCA_025728095.1 Prietella phreatophila | reverse complement strand
GGGGGGGGTGGTGTGGTGAAGGTCATGAAGTAAACGGACCCACCATAAACATGGTGTTTTAATCATGCTGTATTTACTGCTGATCTAACCCAGCTCAGAACATCCTGTCCCAAGCACCACAAAAGTAGCAAGGATGTTTTTGATTAAACTATTATAATGATTGATAATGTGATCTACAGCCTAAATAACTCAAACCCCTCTCTTTTTAACTTTAATTGCAGACACATATCTGAGGCAGCTAAAGAGGTTTATCTGAGGCAAAAAAACATTTCATGTCTTCTGTGGCAATTCCAATATGCATTTAGCTCATTTGAATTAATTCATGAAACAGAGATATCAGGAGATTGCTGTAAATTACAGTCGGTAATGTCTCTTTAGTGCAATAGCTAAATTCCCTAATTAGAACTATCCATGGTATCCGAAAAATCAACATTTCTACTTTAGTTTATCGTTATGGTTTCACACAATCCCTGCTGACAATAAGCACTGAAATGTGTAGCTGATTTACCTCTGATACGAAGCTAATTGTAAAAGTAGTGCTCGTACTGCTTGGCTCCTAATTTAGATGTTGCTAAAAGGCAAAACAATATGTAATTGAAATACTGACTGAATTTAAATACATCTTTCTGTCTTTCTCCCACAGACATACAGCCATAGATCTTACTGAGGTGAATGGTTTATAAATTGTAACCTGTCTAAACCATCTGCAATATAAATCAATTTTTTTTAAAAAAGAAACCATCCAAACGTAAGGCAAAGAAAAAGCATTAATGATGATTTGGCCTCAGTGGTCAAGTGATGGCAATAGAGAGTCCATTACTCAAACCAGTGGATTTATTATCCAATTAAAAGATTAAATCATTTCTCAGGAACACTCTCATTCTGTTAAGATACAAATCAAAATGTAATCTGGGAACCATGAATTATGCATGAAGATTAGTAAACATGGCTTCACTGTTTCAGGGGCAAAACATTTAAATCACCCAAAAGCTCTCGATATGGAGCACTCAATAATTCCCACTATCATAGAGTTATCGGGGTTTGAAATGTCATTTTATTTCACAAAGTACTTTCAAAGTAGAATTCCTTTGTATGAAAATGTACTGCTTAAGCTTGAATGACTTGGTCCTTTTATCCCTCTGTATTTGAGAAAATTAAATATGAGTATTACCATATCCATAACTGAGGACGGTTGTAGCTCATTGGTATTCTTGTAAATGATTGCCGACACAGAAAAAAACTGCATAGAACATGGACTAAAAACAGAGTCATGGTCTTTTGATAATGAGTGTTCATTGATCACATACATTACAGCACAGTGACATTCTTTTCTTTGCATACCCCAGCATGTTAGGAAATTCGGGTCAGAGCGTAGGGTCAGCCATGATGCAGTGCCCCTGGAGAGGGTTGAGGGCCTTGCTCAAGGGCCCAACAGTGGCAGCTTGGCAGTGCCAGGACTTTAACCCCTGACCTTCAGATCAGTAACCCAGAGCCTTAACCACCAAGCCACCACTCCCTTCCCCATCAAATGGCAGAGTATGTTGTTATGAGCAGAGTATGCAAACTAATGTATTAGTAACTAATATTTTATTCCTCTTATATCACAGCACTGTGCTAAGTTTCTAATTTTTAATGAACAGCATGTCATAATTTGAGCCATTTATAGTTACATTTAATTTTATTGAATGTCCGTGAAATAAGTTCATATTATCACTTACATTACAATAACTGTAAACAATCGTTCTCTCACCAGCCTCTCTTTTTTCTTTCTCTTGAAATTAATAAGACAAAAAATTTGTTGCTTCCATAAAATCCTCTGTCAGCAAGCTTAATTACAGACTGTAACAAACTGCCATGGAGTTACAAACTCCATTTCTCAGAACATATCACGGCCTATACCTCAATCACTGTCACGTTCACATTCGCATGATTATTGATTATACACACCTGGACTCAGTCACTACTCACCACTATATAAACATGCACAAAACTTTCCTTCATTGTGAAGTATGACTGTTCAGCACTGTTGTTCATTTAATTTAACAAGCCTTTGATCTGTGTTCATGTTCATGGTTTTTGTTCATTTGGTTTGCTTCCCTGTTGTTGGTTTTTTTTTTTTTAGTTTTTTTTTTTTTATGATTTTGCTCTGGCCTTGTATATACTGATCGTGAATTGCCTGGCCTTCTGTCTGTCTTTGACAGTGATTGCACTAAAATACTTTGAAGTATTTTCTGAATTTGTTTGCTGTCTGTCATCTTTAATAGAAGCATTACCTACAGCTATAGTCGTGTCTTCTGCCTGACACAAACTGAAACCCCTCCTTATAGAATCACAAAATCATTGATTATATGTATTTCTTTGTTAAATAACATTTTGTAAATATATAATTATTATTCTTGTTATTAATATTATTAGATCTACATGGATAGCACCTGCCATACAAACCATATAAAAACTGTTACTATAGAAATAACATATTAGAATGAGTACATTAATATAAACAGCACTATTGTTAGAACTGCTGTTATAGAAAATAAATCAACACCCCTTCTGACCAATTCTATAATGACACAGCACTGTATTTTATAATATTGTTCCCATTTGCTAGGTTTTTGTACAACAACCAAAT
The DNA here is from genome assembly GCA_025728095.1 of Prietella phreatophila. Lineage (NCBI taxonomy): Eukaryota > Metazoa > Chordata > Actinopteri > Siluriformes > Ictaluridae > Prietella > Prietella phreatophila. The sequence goes on along the minus strand of JAOUWY010000054.1, from coordinate 9,731,923 downwards.
AAAGAATCATGTCAAAAATATCAGGTTTTTGAAGGACAACCATTAAATTCTACAATAAACCGATTTACTATGCTTTGACACAGAAATTCTGAGCTGGGGTTGCATTAATTGTGGCAGCTCTGGTACTGAGGCTTCAAACATTCATGCACATCTCTAAAGCAAACTGAGCTTTTCATATGCAATGATAAAAACCCTATTTTTTAGGCATTTACATGTTACAGTGACCTAAAGAGAGTGAACATTCTGACGAAAAACATCTTGAGATATTTTATTACACTGTCAAAAGCAAAGGGTGTTTATAATAGTTTTTATTTAAAAACTCTTTTTTTTTTTCTTTAGCATGCCTGTGTGAAGCATTATGACGTAGCTTAGCATCAACTTAGCCTTGCTTTTGTTCTGCTTGGGTGTGAAATGGTAATTTTAGTCAGAAATAGAATTCTTTTTCTATTGTATTTCTATCCACAATATGAGGCTATAAGCACTCACGTCTGCACAGTAGCTACAGGCAAGGAAAGGGCCATCAGTGGTTATCACAGGTTTATTTTAACAGAATCCCTCTGAGAGAAAGCCTCCACTGTTCTGTATTCTCAGATGGAATGCCCTACATTTCAGAAACATGACACCTTCCTTAGTTTGAGGAAAAAATGCCACCTAGAGAGGTATAACAATTAAAGCCCTCACGCTCATTTGGATGCAAACAACTGGCATAATCATGCATGTCGAAAGACGGATGACCTGTCAAGGTCAATCAAAACTGACCAACCACATTGACAGGGGCTCATTAGCGTGATGTCATTGTGTGAGACGTTTCAAGCTCACACTTCAATTATCTGTTGATTGCAAGACCGAGACACAGAAAGGTTTTTCGTCCTCTCAAGGTGTCTGCACTTGTGCTCTTTCCTGGTTAATGGAGAAATAGATCTTTTAGATTACTGCATCTTTCCAACACTCAAGAAGTCAGGAAGTTCATAAGTGTGCTTCTTTAGAGACGTGTCCTCTTCCTCTCTATTTGATACATTCACGGCCATCAGTCAACCCAGACGAAGAAATCAATTCCATTTCCAATGCAGCGGAACTGCTTTATTTATCCATTTAAGGCCAGGAGCTTCCACATTTCAGTGGAAATGAGTAATGTGTTAAGCTTACAAAGCTATTTACGCATGATCATTTAACTCGTGCATGCTCTGTATCATGAACAACTAAATCCAACAACACAGTCTTCATTGTTACAGAGAGGAGGAGATACATGTTTGACTGCACTGATTTTATCTTTTTATGTTACACTTCTAAGGACCAATCCGATGATATTCTGTTTTTTCCGCCTGGTGTACAGATGTAATCCAAACCAAAATCTTGTCTCTCATTCACTCACTAATCTTCCTAGAGATAACCTTGGGAAGGAGAAAAAGATCACAGTGGTTCATTTCTTCAGCCTCCTCAGTTACGCTGCCGGTTTTATGACCTTGTCTATGAGGCCCTACTGGACCAAGAAAGACAAATAAGCAGTGGAGAAATGTGACCCACGTGCATATTCCAGTAAGGCTGGTAGAAGGAATATGACAACTTTAGATGACATAAAAACAAAATGATGCCCATATTGTTTGTATCCAATTACTCTATACGTAATTTGGGTCAGTGTGAAGCACTATGTTATTGGTCAAACTACACTGTGTTAGCAGTCAAGGCACCCCTCTCAGGAAGATTAATAGTGTATACTGTATGTACACACAGTATATACTTACTGAACGCCCGTACCCCTGCACATTCATGCAATTATCCAATCGACCAATCATATAGCAGCAGCGTGATGCATTAAATCATGCAAATACAGGTCAAGAGCTTCAGTTAGTGTTCACAGTGACGTTCTCTGTGCCATGGCTGTTGGTGCCAGACAGGCAGGTTTGAGTGTTTCAGAAACTGCTGAGCTCCTAGGAGTTTAACACACACACCAGTCTGTAGAGTTTACACAGTGCAAAAAACATCCAGTGGGTGGCAGTTCTTCAAGAGAAGATGAGAAGATTCCAGACAAGAATGGTCAGACTGGTTTGAACTGATAGGGTATAGTAGGATACAGTAACACAAATAAGCACTCCTTACAACTGTGGCAAGCTGAAAAGCATCTCAGAATACACAGGTTGATCTGATGGTTTTAGAATAATGAGCCAAGTAATCATTAATAAATAATTATCCATGAGTTTAAAAAAAAAAAAAAAAAAGACCTCAACAACCAGTATGAACCAATGCCATATTTAATATATTAATATTATATAATTCTCTGGCAAAATTGCAAAAAAATAAAATAAAAGAATGAAAGAAAGAAAAGAAAACGTTTAATTTAATGTATGCTAATTCATGTGGACTTTTTTTTTAGTTATGTATGAGATAAACATTAGCTAAGGTGTATTTAGTAAACATTAAAACAAAAACAAAAAATTCTAAATACTTTTCGTTTGTTTAACACACGTTTATGATTTGAACTACTGAACATGAAGTAATGCAGTAAATAACATTAGTTATGTTAATATCAGCCTGAATGTAAAGCATTATCAAAAATAATGAAATAAAAGTTTGAATCCTATCGATTTGGTCCCATGACCCACACTGCCATGAAAAAAATTATGCATACTGTTATTCCAAAATATGACGTTCAAATACATTAGTATTTCATTAGAGTTTATAGAGTGTTACGGTTACATATTTTGAATCTGCACATAGTTTGCTCATTATTAACAACTTACAAAAAAATTTTTTGAGATAATAATAAGGACACCAACTCAACCTAAAAAGTATAATCATTGCAATTCAATTATTTAACCAACAACCAAAAAAAGGATTTGGTAACCCAGTTTTCACACACAATTAGTTCACCTCAAATACAAACCAACAAGTTATTTAGAACCCCTGAAATAATAAGCATTTTTTTGTCCAATTATGGAGGAAGTCAGGCTTATGTATCATGCCACACACTCTTGGGACTGAAATAATGATTAATCGCTGTTTGAAAAAGATATGACTCAGCACTGGTCCTCTTCTAAAGCAGCTTATAATGCTATGAGTCTCACTGAAATCTACTGTATATGAAGACTATGGAGGATACAGAATGTAATGTTAGAGTAATGGGATCTAATGGCTTCTCCTGGCCCAAAGGGAAGTATATCTTTTTCTTCCTTCCATTAACCTCATTCATAAGATCTTGCTCTGTCTCTATCAGCTCGGAACACATTGCAGAGAACTAATAAAAAGTGCGTACAGTAGTGAAATTTACAGACCCACAATGCCTAAATATTTACACAACCCACTTAACTGATTATAAACGGCCGCTTATCAGTGAACGGTACTGATAGTGTTGTTCCGGTTTTTGTATCCTCATGTGGCCGACATTTCATTTTTTTTAATTAGTTAGCGGGGCTAGGAAGGGAAATAGTTTTACTTTTGTCCATTTACTTTTAATAAAGTTGTGTATCGCTTTCAGCCAGTACCTGTTATTCTTTTATGCTTGCGAGATGGTGACTATCCAAAGAAAATCCAAAGTTAATAAACAACTGAGAAATCACTCGACTTTCTGAAATTTTTGGGTTGATCACAAAGTCGTTATGTTAATCAGAAAGATTTATACGGTAAGAGACATTTCAAATTTAAGTGATAAACCCTGCCCTTGTTAAGAATGGCGTCTAGAGACCACCATCCATTACGAAATAAGCAGATGTCTTTATCTGTATTTACAACAGCAGTTCATCAGGCAGGATCAGGCCAGATCAATAATCGCCTGCCCTAAGCATTCATTTTCCTCCTACCTCTCACACCACCAATTTTGTAAAGGAAATCCACTCATGTGCTGAGAATACAGATGTAGAATTCAAACACGATGTTTTCTTCCGGTAGTGTGTTTCTATTTGACTTCCAATTTCATCACCCTTTTGATCTTGTTTCTTGACTACTGTAATATTTAGATAAAAGCCTGAAGTTTGGAGTGCAAGAAATGCCAAAGTTCAGTAAGGTGATGTAAAAATACTGACAGCACCATTCTACGAGTTATAGAAGCAGAAGTGTTTCATAATACAAAGCACAAGATGAACAGACAGTGTATATATAAAGCTGCAAGGTCTACATCTGCTAGAAGCTGAGGGGCTGGCTATCAAGCAGAAGTAATATGTTTAATGCTATCATCAATTAAGAGTATAAGATGCTGCCTCCAGCACTAAATGTGATTTAGAAATTTGTTTCACTACATTTGCTAGTGAATGGTTATTTGTTTTGCGTGGCTTAAAATGCGAATACGCAGGAATTTTGTCAGGGATAAAGCAGAACGCTAGACAAAAAAAATGTGTTCAGAGCTCACACGGAAGGCCTGAACTCTGATAATGAGGTACATCTATTACAAGTTAGAATCATCAAACACACCGAGTGCTGCACTGAAGATGTTATTGCGCTTCTAAGGCCACGGAGCAGCTAAATTTGCACCTGCTGCTGCGGATTGTCAAATGTCTTGTCATGCAAAATCGAATTAAAAGCAGTTTGATAAAAGTCGGTCGCGCTGCAGCATGAAAATGGTTAATAAAAATCCCATAAAATGTTCCTCTTTCCTCATTAATGCTCTTGAAATTCACTTGAAATTCACCGCTAGCAGCAGGCCTAAGCCGGTAATTACTCCAGCCACTTTCCCTCCTTTACACACACAGGCCTCTTTGTTTTGGGTTTAATTGAAAAAAAGGAGAGGAGAAATGGGAAGAGAATATAGGACGAACATAATCCCGAAAGCAATCTAATTCTTGCTACGCTATTCTGAGTTCTTTATCGAGACTTCCATTAGAAAGGAGCTTATCTCCCAAAATTAGCCACATGATAATCATGTTCAGGCTTCCTGAATTCTGCCAGCATTGTTCCTCTGGCCAGCTTTCCATCTTAGGCTAATAATTTTATTACACCGGCCGATACGATCAATGATCTCTTCCTCTCATTTTACACAAAGGGCCAAACACACACATTAACAGCAGCACTGGCAATATGATCAGGTCCCCCATCCAATATGGGCCACTCTGTGATAACATCTTGTTGGGTCCTGGAAATGTAGATGTAGTTTCTGATCCACATATAGATTTATGAGCAAACGCCTTTGAATTAGCCAAACGGGAGTATGAAACAGAAATAAGGACGCAAGGGCCCTACCCATCTTCCATGCTGTCTGTTTTTTTTTTTTTATCCTCCATAAAGCTGTTTTGATTAAATATTAATAGGAGAGAGTCTGGTGAAGTGTAGTGACTCCATGACCTTCTGAAAACAAGTGTGGGAGGCTGGACTGAGCATATAGTGTCTGAAATGCCACTCGTCCGTCTCTCGTTTTTGCAGTCCTTTTTTCTCCCATAGTTGCTCATTGTGCGTGGCAGAAAAGAGCCATTATGCATTATGATAGGCCCTTATTCCTGTATCAATCTACAATGAAAACAAATGTTGCCTGTCTGTTTCTGTCCCACATCGGTGTCAGATAAGCACCAAGCACTTCTAAACATAGCAGTGAGAGATGGCGATGGAGTGATGAGAAGACAGATAGAGAAACCATGGGAGAGAATGAGGATGAGAGGGAGGAGTGGGGTGGGGGTGATTGGTGAGGATCTGAATTATAATCACTTTGGAATCTTGCTCGTTCACAAAAACAACACGCCTAATCACTGATATCTGCAAGGAGCAAGACTAAGAGCATGTAGAAGTGTTGTGCCTTATCTCCCATCATCTTGGGTTGCTTATCAGACAGCAACATTATCATAATGCCATTACCACTATGTGAGATGAGAATTCGCTTACTTGAAGGATGTCTGGTAGCACAATCACCAAACTGCTGAAACCATCTTCAACCTATTTATTGATTTTTGTCTTAATTGTATCTCAATTTGTAGTACAGACCAAGAAATTTCGCTTCTGAATGTAGCAGGCACACTCTTGCGGTGCAGTTGCTTCATCCTCAGTGTTTTTCCTCAATACATGCTTACATGCATATTTGCATATATTACATGGTGGTGCACGCCAATCTACTGAGAGAAAGGCAGAAAGACGTTTAGCTCTGTGCTCCATGCTTGAGAAAGAGTGCCACCCAAACACTGCTTTACACAGTATGCTGCTTTATCAAGTGTCACCACATTCGGGCTGAGGAGTTAAACCTTTTATTACGCAAACCTTTTGCCCGCCATGTCATTTCTATTTGTGGATATTTTTGAAAGGGTAGCATGATAATGAAGCTTCATTCTTGCATAAATAAGAAAGTACAGGTACTGCCATTTGTAGCCGACACACAACAGAAGACAAGGAAAAGCCATGAATCTTTAATGCACCAAATATTCATCTGTTAATTTGTTTTTGGTGGGCTGCCAAGAATAAGCACTAAAGTGCATTACTAGTAGATCCTAAAACACTGCCTCATCAACAGAGAAACTGTATTTGCTTGTTTTGGACAGAGGAAAGACAGAATAGAGGGGATAAAAAGTCAAGATAACCCTATAGGTAACATTGAAACGACTGTGCAGCAATTAAGTGTGGGTAATGACTTCGGGGGTATTTGCAGATTTCCTGCACACACTGAATATCCATCGTATTTTATGCAGATATATAACAGCAACACTACCATATTCAAGCATGCACTTTATTTTATTAGAAATAAACATGTACAAAAAGTGGATTGTGAGGAAGTAAGGTGTATAAATATTTTACATTAAAATGTAACGACCCCCACCCCCCAAAAAAACATAAACAAGTAGAACAAAATGTTTCATGCATGTTTCTCTTTCCATTCAAATATCATGAGCTTCTCCCTGGCAACATAATCTACATTAATCTCAAATCCAAGATACAGTACTAAATTCAGCAGCATTATTCAGCATCTGCCTGTCTGGAATATGCACCCAACACACACACACACACACACACACACACACACACACACACACACACACAGATGTATTTATGCTGAACATTCCAGACTCTCTAGTTCTCCTCTTCCTTGCAAAGCCACCACCTTTAACTTACCCTGCATACACAGTAGTGCACTTGGAGGGGAAAAAACTGAAATAAAAGCACCCTTACCAGAAATGTCATGCAGAGAAGTCTAATTTTGGCAGGTCCATTCTTCTGGGGCGCTGTTTAGATCCAAACTGGGCCGGAGAGCCAGCAAGCCACTGAGGAGGCCTTTGAAGAGGAAAAAACAATTCCTGAAGGCAAGCTGAGCTTCGGTTAAACGTTCAGAAGGCAGAACGGGAGCAGCTGCGGTCCTCCAAATACACGTGATCCTGCCCCAGGTACAGGCAGCCATGTAAACAGGAGTAGACCGGCTCCCTCTGCTTCAAATACATGCTGTATCTAGCAGAGTGAGAGAGCGAGTGAGGAGAAGGAAGATGGAGAGGGAGGGGTAGCTGCTGTGCAAGGTGGAGGGAGGAGCTGTGGTGCATCGAGATCGAGGCAGAGATGGAGGGAGAGGAAAGTGTGGGTGTGGGGAGGGGGTGTTCGGAGTGGAGACATAATTAGTTAGTAGTTCTGCAGGAGAAAGGTAAGACTTAGTAATTACTGCTTAGTTAATAGTGAACTC
>JAOUWY010000054.1:9606570-9619041 GCA_025728095.1 Prietella phreatophila | reverse complement strand
CCTTTAGGGATATGAAGGTTCTCTGATAAAGTTAACATCAAAGCAGGTGAGATGGTAATATTATGGTGGTATGTATGCAGGATAGTGTTCAATCATAAAACTTTAAAGCTTTTGTTTAGCATTGGTTCAATTTGAATGTATTAGTGTATGATTCACTCTTACAAGCTTAAGTATATTTTAATACTTTTAAGTATTTAGTTCATCCTGTGTTATGCTGGTGTTTGCACTGTCTTCAGGGTAAAGCACAAAATTGGATTGACTATCCCTCCTTCTTTTCCAGCCTGTTGGATTTGTAACATTTGACAGTCGGTCTGGCGCTGAAGCGGCAAAAAACGCCTTAAATGTAAGCACTTGGTTATCTGTAAGCATTGTGAATTCTTGATCTTGGATGTGGTGTAGTAGGAGCACACATTCTGGTTTTCTATACATTATATTAAGATTTCGTTTCATCTGTGATGCTTCAGAAGTAGATGTAATGATGGGCTTAAGATATTTACATATCTTGTTTATAGTAAATGCTACAAAATGGCTGAATAATAGTTATGCTATCAGTGTGGTTCCAATATCCTTTAAAGTCTATGCAGTCTGGAGGGAGCATTCTTACCATGACCATTTGTAAACGTTCCAGTTTCCATTGCTCTGAATATTAAAAAAATGCCACTGGTAATTATTGTACATCATGTTAAAGTATGACTCGTATAAACATTAGTAGTAACTGTGTTCAGAATCAGCTAAATCTAATTTGGGCTATATTCTGGACCATTAATGTCAATTGCGTTGCAATGCAACATGATGCTGCATGGATAGTTTAACATGTGTAAGCTTTATTTAATGAGTCTATGGGGAGTGGTGATTTTGGTGCAGTTGAGGAATCAGCTCCAGCCGTGTGGACTCAAGCTATTGCTCATTAGTCCCTTGTTTACATGTCATATGCATACATGTTCACATAATGCATGCTAATTTAAGCTGATACTGTATGTTGGGAATCCAATAAAAGGAAAGTATTCAGTAGACTAGTTATCCAAGTTGTAAAGTTTTGGTGAAGCTGAGTTTGAAGTGCTCATGTCCAAGATTGCTGAAAATGGAGGTGTATGGATAAATAAAAGGTTCAAGTTTATTTGCAATCTTTTTTTTATTTTTTATTTTTTTAAATGGCTGTTAATGGTATTGGAGTATGTGGAAGTGTACAGGCTTTGTATAAACCTGTTTAGGCTGAAATTGGGTAAATCTCTCTATCTTCACCAGCTAGTGAACTGTCTAGGGGTACTTATTTTATATAAATTGTAGAACTTTTATGGATGGGTCAGGTTCAAAGCTTTTGTTTAGAAATGTTAATACATTTCTTGAACAAATCTGCAAATTCTTCCTTGATTTAAAAACAAAACAGCTAAACAACTTAAACTGAAGCAGTCTACCAAAATGAATACAACCCCTTTTGTGCTGTGAAATTATGCAACATCTGAAAATATGCAGTGATGTCTTTGAGTAGGCTGTCTGTCTAAAACCCCACATCCCTGGTGTATCTTGGATGCAGATTCATCAACTGAAGGACTGAGCTAAAAGATCCATGTCTGTACCTCTGATTCACATTTACCAATTACATCTCAACCCTAAACTCCTTAGATATTTCTGTATGAAGCTTGTATGTAATAGATATTGCTTGATATTTATTACCTATAAGCTGCTACTCCATTTGAGATTGATTTTTAGGGATTCAAATTGAAAATCTGTAAAAATGAAGTGCAGGCATTTACAAATGCTCCAACCAGAAAAATTAACATGCAGATACAGAAGAAAATTAGTGAGGTATGGAATTGACTATTCATACAAAACTGAATATGTGCTAATAGCTACATGATTTTATTTAAAAAAAAAAAAATTGCATCTGAGCTGGCTAGCTAATAGTCTACTTTACCAATTTGTGACCAGCTAGGCTTGGGCAGAATCAGGTTTTTTTTTTTTTTAACTGGTTGAGGTCAATCTGCTCAGTGTTTCTCTTTCTTGTTTGTGTGAGCACTGCCTTTGGCTACCCTTAAAGATGGGGATCCTTCGGAGTTAACTATGGGGAGCTTTGCCTTGGCAGGGAGGATAGCATAGTGTTCACTTTTAAACTGGGCAACACTGATTACTTGCTGTTCTGCCTGAGATTTGCTCACTGTGCCATTTTTGGCAACGTTGACATGTTTTACCCAGCTAAGGGTATTGACCATATTTTGCTTTGGACTAACAACCCACTTTCCAGCTTACAGTATCTATTATAGTACTATAGCTCTTCTGTCCAGTCCAAGAATCTTTCACCTGCATGTGGACACCAGCTTGGTGCACTCTTGTACATTCTGCTACATTGTTAGGCACAGCCCACTCGTATTATTGTATCCCCCACCTTGTGTCTCCAGGGTGTTCGATTTGACCCTGAGAACCCGCAGACCCTCCGTTTAGAGTTTGCTAAAGCCAACACGAAGATGGCAAAGAGTAAGCTGATGGGCACGCCGAACCCCACAAATATCCACCCAGCTCTAGGGGCACACTTCATAGCACGGGACCCATGTAAGTGTACGGCCACATGGTAGCTTTCTCACAGCACATGCAGACACACTGTCGCCTATAGCAGAGGAACAAACTAATTCACCTCCAGCACATGCATGCATCATTTGAGCACTGACTGCCAGTTCAATGACTTTTATGCATTGTGTTTCCACTTTGCACCACAACTTTTCTGATGCTCTGAATAAAACCTAAGCTTGTCACATCCTATTTGCTTGGATAATTTTGAAAGAGGAGTATAAATATTCTCATTCACTTAGTATTGTGATTTTGGGCTTATTCTGAATCTGGCTAGGATTGAGCATAGATTCAGTTTTATACAAAGGTCTGTGCATGCGTGGTGTGGCTTGCTGTGCTTCCTCAGATGACCTGACTGGGGCAGCATTGATTCCTGCATCTCCAGAGGCCTGGTCTCCATACCCTCTGTACACAGCAGAACTGAGCCCAGGGCTGCCGCACACTGCCTTCACCTACCCTGCTGCAGCAGCTGCCGCTGCCCTCCATGCCCAGGTGACTTTATCAAAGTAATAGGAGAAATTTATTATTGATGTGCACACTTTTCAATTTGAAAAAGGCAAGGCAATTATAAGTGATAACAGCAGGGCTTCCAATTAAAATATACAGAACTCAATCAAGAAGGAAATCTGACCTTTAGCAGAAGATGTTGGTTGTTCCCAGGCAGCTGTCTAAAATTTGGTGCAAGTGTAAACCAAATGGGAAGGTTCTAAAAGGAAAACACTGGTAGACTAAGGAAGAGGGCAAGTGTCATGAGGGAAAACCAAAGCAATATGACTTAAATAGAAAATGCACAACACTGTTAGAAATTGGATTGAGACTGCTACATACCTACTTGGAAAAGCCAATTGAAAACCAGCACTAACACCTAAACAGATGAAAACAATGCTACAGTTGGCTAAACAGAAGCATTCATGATGTGTTGATTGGATGAAGGTGAAATTTGGTGATTAATCACAAATCTGCATTGACCAAGGTTCTGATGCTGGAACTCTTGTCTGGTTCCAACTGCCTGAAGAAAACACTTTCCCACTCACTTATGATATGGGGTTTCATGTCAGGTAAAGGACCAGGGAGACTTCAATGCACAGGTATATGTTGAAGCTTTGAAGACTTGGAATTTTCTCCATTCCAACAATAGAAATTGGGTTTGGTGAGGTCATTTTTCAGTATGATTTCATCTTGCCACAGCAGAGTGGTGAAGCTTTTTGTCAGGAAAGGCAGATCAACTTTTTCACATCTCACTCTGATTAAAACTTATGGTGGAAACCTAAAAATTGGCCCATGACTGCTCAATCCTGCAAAGCTGAGCTGTTAACTGCTATTTGAGAATTTGAACCAGCTTGGAGATCACATTGTGATCCCATAACTTTTGCCAGGGGTTATAGGTTTTAATAAATATGAAATGCTAGGTGAATGATTCATAAAGCATACTAGTTGACTGGTTACTCAAAATTGCCGTGACTGGTCCTGTCCATGGTATAGAATGAATTTAAATGATGACTTCTTGCACTAACCTTATTACTGGATTTCGGTAGGAAAAAGTATTTGGTGTCTTAAACCAAATTGGCTGCAAATATTAGCGTTTGCGTTTTGTGCATTAAAATCATGAGAAAATTGGATATCCTGTGTGCATACAGAACATATTGGCAAGCAATTGTCTTGAATTTTCTTACATTCTCTTCCTTGTAGATGCGTTGGTATCCAGCGACAGCAGAGTCCTCCCAACCTGGATGGAAATCAAGGCAGTTCTGTTAAAGATGGTGTGTATCAAACTTCATTTAAAAAAAAAAAAAAAAAAGATTGCTCATGCTTTTAATCTTCTACGTTTTCTTTTAATATAGATATGAAGGGTGACTTGCTTCTATTGGAGTGAAACTGTTGCAGCCCATACTTGATTCAGCCTGGCTCTTTGGGTTGTGAAAACATCTCCATCTTTCTGCTGAACGGGAAGCTCAGATGATGCAACCATACTAGCACTTGCCTTAGTTCTGTTATGAAATGTTTTGAAGTTTATAATGGCAATTAAGTTGCAAGGCTTTTTTTTTTATTTTTTGTCATGAACTAGATAAATGGTTCTTGTGCCCCCTTGTCATATGTATTGCTCCTTGGCTTGGTGTAACCTAAGCATTTGTTACCTTAGTCCTTTATATTAAGTAGTGGTCAGCTCGGTTTAGAAGGGTTGGGTGTCTGCCCAGACAGCTTGTGAAAGCTGTGATTATGCGTGAACTATTATTTTAATGTGCCATCTTGTCTAGGCTTGTTAATGTTTCCATATAAGACAGCTTGACCTTGCCAAATACAGACAATCCAAGTATAAAGTAGTCTATATGGGGTGAAAAGTGTGCAATTAAGTAATCTAAGTTATTTTTGTTTAATATTTACTGATTTAATATCCTGTAGAACAGTTGTAAAGCTGTGTTTTTCCTTTGTTAGATTTGTTATGCTGACAGGTCTAGCACTTTGTGGGTGGCAGATTTAACTGTTAACATTAGATTGCTGTAGAAGGATGTATGATGGTGCATGAAGATAACATTATGCATGAAGGGGTTTTAATGGATTATAGTACATATGGTCAATACTGACCTTAAATTGATTTAAGTCTGTAAAATTGTATGATGCAGTATTAAAACATGTTAATGCATTACACTGATCCTGCTTATTTCTGAGTAAAGGAGCAAGTTACTATAGCTTGACTTTCCTATTTGTCTGATGTGCAAGCAAAATGGTGCCCTTTAGTGCAGGAATTATCAATCCTCTGCCTTGCAGATTTTCAATGCCACGGTTAAAATCATGTGATCTCATCAGTTAATTACCAGGCATTTTCACTAATCAGAAGTGTTGTCGTGTAACTTAAAACTGTCTAGAACTGTGGCTTCAAAGATCCAACGAAGTAAAGCAGGCAGCAAGTCACCACTTCTGGAACTGAAGCTTTATCTCCAGGAACCCAGTTGATCGCTGCTGTTGTGAATCCAGTGGGCAAAACTGCCCTCTAGCGGTGAAAGATGGTTGTGGTTACTTTGAGGTAGCCGAGAGTAAGTTCATCTGTACCCATGTTTCTGGGTGACAGTGATTGAAATCACAACCCAGAATTGTATTATAACTCTAGGTTATTTGTAGTTATTAGCTTTAACAGTAATGACGATTGTTCTTGGTGGAAAATATAAAGAGTTTTCTTTGTGCCAATAAAATATCCAAATAACATGGTACACTTTAATGTACTCCAATATTCAAATGGTTGGACTGTTTCTAAAACAAATTTGTACGTGGGGGGCCTGCAGATAATTCTTTAGTTTACCCTCCCATATAATTCAACAGTTCCAGATAATGGCTAATTAAATCTACTTCATAGGTGTATTCATATAGGTGTCAGAAATGTGGGAACAATACTGTTTGATTTGTTTTATGGGCATCGAAGGTCAACGGTTTCAAAGGTTTTCTCTTGCAGCACAATTTTTTTTTCCTTTTTTTTTTTTCACTCTATAAAATGCTGATTTTAAAATTGTCACCCCTGTACTGGAAAGACTAACAGCACGCTCTTCTTGGAATCTCTTCCTGTAATGTGTAACAAATGTTACTACAAACATTAGTTACAGAGAGGCTGTAACCTCAGATCTCAGGCATGTAACTTGCCAGTGCCCAAGGACGGGACAATATAATTAAACTCCTCTGGCTGCAGGCTCACTCAACCCCTGACCAACTTGTGGGATTTGAACTCGCATGAACTAACTCATGGTTAGGATGGGCTATTGGAAGCTAGAGACAAATTTCTTAAAATTAAGTGGAGACCTGTTTCAGGTATTCTGTAGCATATGTAAATCAATATTATGATGCTTCACATGTTACCATACTTAAATCAACAGTACAAAAATACTAAAAATATACAGTAGACCAATTTGCAAGTCATGATGCTCCCATATTCACACTGTGGACACCTGACCATCACATGTGGTTCTTTCACAAATTCTTGAAGCAAACTTGGAAACACAGTTGTATAGGATGTCTGAATGCTGTAGCATTACCCTTTCCCACTGTAACTAAGGGGTCCAAACCTGTTCCAGCATGACCGTGAATTCCATGAAGACATGGTTTGGCAAGGTTGGTATGGAAGAACTTGAGTGGTCTGCACAAATCCCTGAATTAAACGCCACCGAACACCTTTGGTATTAACTGGAATGCATGTTGGTTATTTATTGTATAGACAGACAGATTGATCTATCACAATGGGAGGGAGTGGACACAACATAAATCACCATTTGGTTTGCATTTGTAGTTATATGAAAAACGAGTTTAGGAAACAATGGAAAATGAGCTCAACTACACTCTAAACTTTGAAACAGCATAACAAATGTGATCACAGATTTCCAAACTTCCACTTGTTTCACCTCCTTGCATAGCTGACGAAGGACAACACGAAATTGCATTGATACCGATTAACCCGCCCACCCAGCAGCGCCCCGCCCTCGAAACCCAGATTGCTTCCTATTGCAGTAAATATGATGAAGCTATTGTTGTTGTTTTTATCACTATATTATAGCACAATTACTCAACTCAAAATATCTTCCAGATTAGTTTGACTAATCTGTTTAAAGTTTAAGACCCTCCCAAATTAAAATATCATTTATAATAGTTTAGTGAACCTGTTAATTTCAACCAATAAGCACGTGCATCCTATATGGGAGTAATTACGCATCGGCTTCTGATTGGTCAGTCTGCTAGGCCAACGAGAGCAGCCCGAGGTCAGGTCTAGTTAAGTTGCACGCAGGTAGCGAGCAGATGTTCTTAATGAGTGCTGATTTTTTTCCACCAGAGGATTTAAGTACGTCTTATGTGACGGAAGGTCTGTTGGTGTTTTAGATAATTCTCTGACAATTCTATCATGGCGTTTTCTCTGGTGAGTTTATTATTATTTTATTTACTTTAAGAGAAACGTTGTCTGGTTTCGAGAAAGACGACTCCAAGAGGGTTTTTAAATTTTTTTTTTTTGCGCTTGGTTTTAGCTCGGTACATGTGTTTGTGTTGTCCGTCATGTCGATATCCATAGCTTTTGGCCACCATATTGGTCCATTATCAATTCTGTAAACTTTTCTTGGATGTAAGCAAAAAGGAGAAAAAAAAGACTTCAAACACCAAGGCCTTGTTTGTTAGACGTTTAGGACTTTCAGCAGTTAACCTGCACTAAGTAAAGCTACCCAAATACTTTCTAATTTTTTGGAGTGGTTCCACCATGTTATTTGGACTTGTTAAGGTCCAGCTATTTTCCTTCAACTACTTCAAAGGCGCACTTCACGTTTTCATAAATATGTACTAAAGATACAAGAGTGGTGGCATCACCCAAGCCACTTTTTGTGTGTGTGTGTGTGTGTGTGTGTGTGTGTGTGCGCGCGTAATGTTACTTTTGCTTGCTTTCTTTCAGCGAGACAATCCCAGAGCCCTTAACCGTTGGGATTCAGAGACACCAGCCTTGTCCACATGTAGTAATGCAGACATCTTTCGCAGGATGAACACCATGCTGGGCAACTCTCTGGACCTCACCGGGGTGTGCACCACTCCCAGTGCCAAGACCAAGCGGGATTCCTTGATGGGTAATTTGCTGACAATTAGAGCTGGATTTTATACACCATAAAACTTGTGTGGAAAGAGTTGGCTGTAGTTTGGGATAAAACATTACTGGCAAAATGTATATCGGATCTCCTTTAGTGCTGTTTGTAGTGACCAAACTTGCTTTGCCAATGAAACTGACTTCGTTCTAAGAAGTAAAGGAACCAGACTGTACTTCCTTGTTGCTGGTGTCACTCAATCAAGGGTGCAGCCTTTGCACCTTTAGTATCATCCTTCATCTGGGAATGTGAATATATTGTAGGTTTAAACAACTTATGATGCATAAGTGGACTTAAATAAAACAACTTCATAGATTTACTCTAAACCCTAATTATAGAGACACCAAATGCACAATCGCCAGTAAAAGATGCATGATATAGAGGGAGAAAACATGTACACATTATAGGACTCGTGTAAGATGGTACACTGCTACTGGTACTTTATTTGGTGCTGAACTTTCCATGTGTAGGCTGTAATAGATTAGGCTTTTTTTTTTGTCATGGAAGATCCCAGTTAGTTGTGTCTTAGAGTTATTATGAAGTGAAGTTGGGCTGTTAATATTCATGAATTGCATGTATGTCATGTACTAACTTTCACCATTCTTTACCTTTAGTATGTTTCTGTTCTAGTATAACTTGTCCTCAGGTGGCTTTGTGTATGTTTCTAAGTGTTTGTTAATAAGGAAAGGTCTTGGTTTCTCGTCTTCTAGTATTGTCTGAAGTTATTAGGACAGTTGTGTATACAGGTCCTGGGAAAGAATTTCCTAAAGAGTAGGAACCTTTACTTAAAATTTCTTCACTCTGTTACTAGTTGTGAGTTATTCTTTATTTATGCATCCCCTTTTAGTTTAAGTATGCAAATTGCCTCATCTAGTGCTGCATTGGTCATGCGACGTTGAGCAACTGAGACATGCGCTGATGCTGCTGAATCAGGCCTGGAACTGCTGGATGGTATCCAGCTCGGAGGAGCGATGCAGCGTTTCTATCCTTCACCCTTTAATCACGCAGCCTCTGGCTGCCACCATTCTGTGAATTTCCAGGCATTTCTTCCATCTCCTTTTCTCCCTAGCCTGCAGCTCCTCCTTCACTGCCTCAGTCCAAGGATGGCAGCCCTGGGGAAGGTTGCACAGATTGTTAGCTTGCAGGAGAATTTGAGAGGAATTCGCTGATGTCTTCAGGGCCGTGGGCTGATCATTAGCAGCATAGTGTGAGGGCATCGGAACCTCAGTCACATGTCACTACATGGTATCTGCAGCGGCCTCGTGTAGTCCTGCTTGCAGATTTATTCTGTGACAGAGCTTAGAAGGAATCAGTGCTTATCAGTAGAGTGTAGAGGCTGCTTTTGAGCTGTTTTTTCCTTTTTTTTTTTTTAAAATGCCCAGCAGCTGATGCAGTGCATACACATACTTTTGTTTTTTATTTCTCGCTCGCATCAACAGAGCGTGCGGACTCTGATCTGTGCGCTGTCCGGAGCAGGATGCTTTTCCCCAGCAATGGGCAGGAGTCATCTCGTGCTCTACCCGATGTCACTGAGCTGGGCCTGGGCCTGCAGTCCCTCAGCTTATCTGGTTGGGAGAGGCCATGGAGCAGCCATGACTCTGAGTTATCAGCCCCAAGCAGCAACCCCTCAAGTAAGTAATGTTTTCTAATGTTTCTTGGATATTTTCAGCTATTGGCCCACTTCCCTTATTTGAATATTTAAAAGCACAACACTGTTGTGATATCTATCCCATTTTCAATGTTATTAAAATTGAGACTTTACCATGACACTCTTGTAAACATGGGCTTGCCCATAATTTTGTTAGTTTGTAAAAAAAAAAAAAAAATTCTTGTTTGGCACATTTTAAAATGTTAGCTTGACAGTTCTTCTTGAACTGTAGATTGAGATGTGTTTTGTCTGAGCTATTAAACTCTTTACAGTAGTTATTACTGAGGTTTATTTTAATTGGTTCAAAATATCACTTATATAGTGAGTCTGAGCTCTGAGTCCCTGCTTGCCTCATGCCCTGTTGAGTCCTAGTAGTGGTACGGCACTCAGGTGCTCTGTATTTCTGCATGTGCTCTTGTTTTTACCACCAGTTTTTATGTTGAATGTATCCTAACCCCCAGTTAACTTAATGATCAGTATTTAACTTGTGTCTGAGTCCACATTTGAGTTTGAGTCAGCAACTTGTCCAACAAGGGGCCTAGCTGGACTCATCAGTCCTTAATGGCAGAGTCGGAGTTGAGTTCGGCAGAGTCCAGAAAGTAATTTTAAATGAGAATTTGAAATTATAAACTCGGCACTGAGCTGTGAAAATATCTTAACCTTTAGAAACCAGTGGCAACATAAGTGTAAAAGTTCCACTATTGCATCTAACAGGAAAGGGGTTACAGAGCTTTATGTTGAACTTTTATTATACAAGTGTATGAAAATACAAATGATCTATTCTTATTGCATCACAATTGTCCTCCAGTTTGAGTTGACCTTTTGCATGACTACTTGGCCAGACCTGCATTTTGATGTCTTTGGCTATCCAAGCGTTGTAAGCTGCTAAAGAGAACTCAATTCGGTACTTGCACAATGAAGTGGCTTTCTGTGAGTGCTTCTCAACTGTGTGCAGAAAGCCCATGGTCAGTCAGGGAGCTGTTCGTTATTTTCTTATCTTGGGATTATTTTGTTCTTTTGTTTCTGAATTATGTTGCACATAATGCAGACTCTACTCTGAGAGTTTCTGACAAATTTGAGTGCATGACTAGTTTGAGTTAACTCATAATGTGGGTTTGAATACCCCAGCTCTAGTATTTGCATTAACATAGTGCTGTTTTGCAGTGCTTGGGATGTTGGGAAGCCCTCTGGGCCAACTTCTGAACAAGCCTCAGGGCTTAATTACAAATGAGCCCAATACAGGTACTTCAGACTTCCTAGAGAAGTTTCCAGCCTTGGCACGTTTGAACTCCCGTTCACTGCTGGGTTCCCATTCCAGCAGCCCTGTGGACTCTGAGACCAGTGGCTTCAGCTCTGGCTCTGATCATCTTTCTGATCTGCTGGTGAGTTGGTTGTGTACTTTGAATAGTGTTTAATCTCAAATGGCATTATCTTAAATTGACTACCATTTGTGTAATCCTTGCTTTTCCTCTTTGTAGTCCTCTTTGAGGATCTCCCCCTCTATGCCCTTCATGCCCAGCATGCAGAAAGATCCATTAAAGCTTGGTCTTGGCTCCCGTTTGGACCATGACAATTCTCCCTTGACCCCTCCACCCAGTGCTCCCCCAGGCAACAGTGTGTCCCGCCGCTGGCCTGGAGCCTCAGTCTGGCCCAACTGGGACCTGCTTGAGACCCCAGATGGCCCGTTCAGCATCGAGCGGGAGGCTCGTCTTCACAGACAAGCTGCAGGTATGCCATGTGGTTTAAAATGAGTTTATAAATATTTGCACTTTCTGAATGTAGTATAATTTTTATGCTGGCTAAATATTTGGAACTGACTGGGGTCACACTTTACCCCATTGAACTAAAATTTGCCACAATCATGCAAACATGCATCTCCTACTAACAAGAACTACAAACAAGCATGGTGTGATTTAGTGCAACCCTTACTGTGATTTGGCTCATCCAGCAAAGCCCTGTAGATAATCAGGGTAATGCAACTTCCTATTTCACTTGTAAATTGGATTTCTTTCTTGGTTCTTTGGTCTTTACACTGATGCTGGTTTGGTCTAGCCTTTCATTAATATGATGGACTCTGATCTTGCCTTCATATAACAGCAATTAATGAAGCCACCTTCACATGGAGTGGCCAGCTTCCATCCAGAAACTACAAAAACCCTGTTTATTCCTGTAAGGTCTTTCTTGGAGGAGTTCCTTGGGACATTACTGAGGGTGAGGCTTTTACCTGTAAAACGTGTAATTTGTTGTGCTGCCTTGTGACTTTTGTTTTCTGCTTTCAGCTGGCTTGATAAACACATTTAACTGTTATGGCCCACTGAGTGTGGAGTGGCCTGGTAAGGATGGCAAGCATCCTCGCTGCCCTCCTAAAGGTAATATGCCCAAAGGTAATGCAGTGGGTAGGTTATTCATTTCATTCCAGCACTGAGGTGGTTTGCACCAGCAGTTGGGTGAGAGTCACTGGGGTTTTGGATGACTGATGTTAGGAAATTCTAATTCCTATGAAGTCCATGGGGTTTTGCAAACACTGCATGTCCTATAGTAGCTGCACTTGTCAAACCTGCATGTGGTGTGGTTCTTATTATCCAAAGAGTGTATGCAAGATTTTCATTCCTTGATCTATTTAGTTTCTAGACTTCTGGCCAGTGATCATTGAGTGGCTTCCCC
>JAOUWY010000054.1:9564212-9576383 GCA_025728095.1 Prietella phreatophila | reverse complement strand
GAGGCTAAATGTTTTGGCGGCATGAAACTCGTTAGCCCGTAAAAATCCATAAATTAGCCGCATCATTGTTTAAGCCGTAGTGTTCAAAGTGTGTGAAAAAAGTAGCGGCTTATAGTCCGGAAATTTCGGTAAGTAATTATAATAGATTCGGACAGGATAAGCGATATCCATTTAAATTTAGAGATACATCATATTGTGTCATCAGAATGTATGTGTATTTAATATGAATGCTAACTCATCGTTTTGACCTTTTATTATAACTGCTTGTTTTAATACTTGTGTTTCTGTTTTTCCCGGATTTGACCCTCATTTATTATTCTTATTATGATTGTGATTATGGATTATCCTAGTTTGTTGCAGGCTTCCTGTGTATTTACCCCCGCAATGGACATCCACAGTGTTGCTTGGTTTGCCCTCATTAAAACCCACTCATGATGGCAGACTATACCTGTCAAACATTGTAGAAACTTACTAAAGAACCTAAAACCCTCAGAAGTATCTCTTCTGACAAATCGTTTTGACTGTGGTCTGTTTTTTTTGTAGACCAATGTATGTCCTGTGTTTTAAATTTGGCCAGTCGCATGCTTGGTTTTGGTTTGATTTCACCAGACAAAATGTATGGAAGCTGTTTCCCAAAGGATATAACAGATTCTTTACCAAGAATATTAATTCATGTTAATTCAGATGGGATATATATCACTTATGGTTATTTCTATAGGGTCTTTTATAGTAACTAAAATTCAGATCCCACCTCCTCATGTAAAATGAATCCAGTCCATATAGGACTTAAATCACTACTATTTCTTGCTTTCTTTGTCCACCACTCTTTCATTCTTCTTTTTGTTCCCCAGTATTATTTACATGCATACAATTTTGCTTCATTTTGGTGTTTCACTCATGTCCTTATATGTCAGAACCTATGTTTTTATTGATCATTTTATTCGTATTGCACCCATTTTTGTTTTTCCCCTTTGTCTGGCATTCTCTCATCATATATTAGAGCTCATTATAGAAATCATTGCTATTTCCTGCCCTCTTTGTCCTCCTGCCCCTCTCTTTTTCCCTGTCTACCCCCATAAAGTATTAAACGCACAGGGGTATGATGTTGTGCTGATGCAGGAAGAGGTACTGTTGCATTGGGTTGGTGAGGCAAGGTGGAGGAGAACACCGTTTTAGGGGGTTTGGGGTGGTATAAGTGAATTCTGACCTACAGCTGTATTCTCGACTGAGGCTAATTTCACCCCTCAGAAAACTCACTGCGTCACTAACAAAGAATGACCTGATCGAACACACCTCCTCATCTCCTACCCTCACAGGTACATATAGCAAGAGATTAGGCTGGATAGTGTACATTCCATACTGCAATAAGTTGTAATTTTACTTGGAATTGTGGATAGTAATTAATTCAAGATAGTAATCAATATTGTGTTCGTCTGATTGTGATCTGGATTTAATACTGTGCTTTGTAATGGCTGGGACATACTGAGGTGCCATTGTCCTTAATAACACGTCACAGGGAGCACTGTACCCTCTCTGTTTCCATGGTAACAAGGCAGATCCTTATCATGGGACTCTTCTTCCTGCAGGCCAAATCACACCCCAACAAACACTTTTACACACCGTACACAGGATGTGTAAATCACACAACACATGACTAAACTTGCCTCTCTGATCTGTACCTAATGGAGCTGTGTGTTTGAAATGTTCCCCATTCACTTGAACACAAATGTCACAGCTGTAACCCTCTGACCCCTGTTTTACTAAAAGTGTTACGAGATACAATAGATCGCCGATAGAGTCCCCATTCAAAGATTACAATGCTATCAGAATTCTTGTAAACACAGATCTGCTTAGACTAATGTGGACCTTTGTTCTGTTGCAGTGTTCATATCCGGTCTGGGAGGACTTCAGTGCCAAGGCTACCAAGCTGCATGCCCAGCTCCGGTGAGTGCCATCTGTACCTGTCATTACAGAACAAGCCTTATTATTGCAGGCTGAGGAAAGATATTGTCATTATATCATGCACTTTCTTTGTCTCCTTTCTTAGAACCACTGTGCTTGCAGCAGTGGCTTTTCTGGATGCCTTTCAAAAGGTGGCAGACATGGCAACCAACACACGAGGTAGGATTGTGTGTATGTGTGTGTGTGGAGTGGTGTGTGTGTGTGTATGTAAAAGAGAGTAGTTTTAGACTTGCTGGAAAGCAGAGAATTTTGCTTTTCCAGAATTAGGCATTTTAGAAAGATCAGTCTATAATCTCTGTGGCATATCCAGGTTCAAGTGGAGGGCTAAGGTACACCAAGATATTTACTACTAATTATTTTTGTTTTTATTTCTGTCAGCAACTCACTTTTACAATTATATAATCATTCGATTTGATTCTTACAGCATAGAGTCTCATCACAGGCATACAACTGTTACACATAGGACTATATTCACTGAGAAACACATAGGCAGTATCATTTGTGATTGCAATATTTTAAGTCAAGAATTTTAAGTCTGTAATCATGCCATGTCTCTTCCAAATACCAAGCACATAAGCATTAAAGCTTGACATTAGCCAGCTCTTTCATTCAAACCACACAAAACTTGTGCTTCTCCTGTTTGTCCCTTCATACAATTTGTACTTTGATTTGACAATATTTGCTAAGTCTATTTACAGTATTTGTAGTTTCTGAGAAAATGAGTTACTGCAAAAGTAATCCGCCTAGTTCATTATTATTATAGCCACATTTTTATTTCATGTGTGGTTCTCAATCACTGCTTCCCTTTCCAAGGCAACTCAATGTTGTATGAGCTTCACGCTGTGGGAAGCGCCCTCATGCATGACTGGCATCTGAAGCTCGTGTAAAATCATGCCTATTTATATGCCTGCCATGATCAGGTGACATAGCAATTAAGCGTGTCGCGTGATATAAAACAGCACCTGTAAATCACCCCGTTAGGCTTATTACCTTCAGCGAGTCTGCATATCGGTCATTTGTGTGAACTTGACATTTCTTTTTTTTTTTTAAATAAAAGAAAAATCTGTCCCTTTAAAAAAGACAAAAAGAGAAAAGTATGAGTGAGAGTGTCATGCCTGGCTCCCGTTTCACCACGGGCGGAGATGGACACACTTTCTGTGTGAAGTGTCTTGGAGTGGAGCATGCCACAATGCCCCTGAGAGGGTTGAATGTGCGCATTGTGAGAACTTTACAATCAGGCAGCTTTGCTCACGGCTTGCTGTCTTCTGGGCCGAAGGGAGTTAGGTTTCAGAGCCTTGCAGATCTGGGCTAGACACTGTCTAGGCAGCCAGCTGACTCGGGTCCTGGGGATATCATGTGAATATGGAAGAGGAACTGGAGACGCGCACTGCTCTATGTCTGGCTCTGTCTTCCAGGTCTGGCTGTCCGCCAGATTTTGGAGCTTGTGTCGCCACAGAAAACTCCTATTTTTTCCAGAAGTGCATGATGAAATATCACGCTTCTGGGGAAATCCATACAGTATTAGTATTTATAACCCTGCGACTTTGTATTATTCGGCCATTGTGGGGAACGAACTGCATGGCTATTTAGCTATGTGAAAAGGTGGAGGAGGTGCTCACGAGCTACCTCTCTCCATTGACGGTTGGTAAAGCCGACTCCCCTAAATTACCATCTAAGTCATATAAGGCCACCTCAGTGTTTGTTGGCAAAGTCTATGCGGCAGTGGGTTTCACTTGAGGGTCACTGCATACAGTCAAATTTTGCAGGCCTACCAAGCAGAACTGTTGATTGAGCTTGAGAACAGGGAGGGAATAGGGCCTGGGGCAGTGACAAAGCTTTGCTGCACCACAGATTTATCTTTTTAGGTGAACAAACAAACGGCAATATCGGCTGTTCAGTGGGTAGCTTGGCTTTGGCAGAGAGTCACCTATGGCTCAATCTCTCAGGGATGGGGGTTAAAGATAAGGTCTCCCTGCTGGACGCCCCTGTTTAACCTTCTGGCCTGTTCGGCAGTGTGGTTAACGCCATCGCCATCAGGTTTCGTGAGGCGACACATTAAATAGCGGCATTCAGCCAGTTCCTTCCCTATCGTGTTGAGTTTGGGCAGCGCTAGTGTGAAGGAGGCAGAGAAGGCGAATGTGGCAGCCCGCCTCCCCCCGTGAAGAGCCCCGGGGACTGTGCAGCCACAGCCGCAGCCTGCTAATAGGCTTGATCTGAGATTGATCATAAAGTACATTCCTAGTGGGCTGCAGAGGGAATTATCAGGAGACATGAGGTTGCTATGGCAGTTAGCCTCCAGTACTACCCTAGGGTCTCCCCAAGCCAATGATGTCCCAAGTTTGCCAGGTCCAGTTCAGAGCTTGACCGCCTGACCACTAGTAGCACTTTATTGACCAGCTCGAATATGGTTCTCAGAGATAATATCCATTCTAGACAGCACTCCTTGGGAGATTCCTGTTCACAGCGAACTACTGTCTCAAGTTGCAGGATTGATTTAGCACCCTTGACTAGAACTATGGAAATTGTAGGTCTGGCCCCGAGGAGCACCAGCTCATAGATTCTGGTCTTTCAGTTCAGTTTTAGAGACCATGTTCAATGTTAGAGCACCATCCACGAGAAAATTGTATGCACACAAGTGGTGACTTTTTGTCTTGTGGTGTGAGGAATGTCAGCTAGACCAGTAAACTGCACAATAGCTACAGTCCTGGAGTTCTTACAAGGATGTTTCTCAGCAGGAGTGGCTCCTTGTACAGTCAGGGTCTACGTGGCTGCTATTTCAGCCAGCCCCACCCCTATTGATGGAGCCTCTGTGGGGCACATGTCAGGCCTTCCAGGACCACAGAAAGGTCCGAGGAAGGTATGCATGGTCTGCATACATTGAGGTTAATGCATTGTGTCCGGCTGCTTAGGTCCATCTGCAGACCATGCATACCTTCCTCGGACCTGTCTGTGGTCCTGGAAGGCCTGTCATGTGCTCCATGAGCCCTTAGAGTCAGCCTCAGAGAAGCTTCTGACTCTAAAGGTAGCTCTTCTGCTGGCCCTGAGAATTCTCAAGTGAGTAGGAGATCTGCAAGGTCTCTCTGTTGCCCCTTCCTACCTCACCTTTGCTGCTGGATTAACCAAGGCCTTCCTATATCCTAGGCCAGTTTATATTTCTAAAGTGCCTATGTCTGCTGCCCAACTGGTAGTGTTGCAGCTTTCTGCCCTCCTCTATTCCTCACACCAGGACAAGAGAAATTGCACCCACTGTGTCCAGTAAGGGCTCTCTGTACTTACGTCCACCACTCCAGCCAGTGGTGTAAGTCGGAGCAGTTGCTGATCTGCTTTGGCAGCGACAGTAGGGGTGATTCTGTATCGAAGCAGCGCATCTCTAATTGGATAGTGGAAGCTTATCAGTTCCACTAGATAGTGGAATCTCTATCACTTATTAGGTTTTGCTATGCTTCTGGGCATAAGGGCTCATTCCACTAGGGGGTCACCTCCTCAAAGGCTTTATCCAAAGGGGTACCCCTACAGGATGTGTGTGACGTGGTGTGGTGATCTACAGAGCACATGTTCATTTGATATTACAGTATGGACATGCATTCCACCCCAGGCTCGAGTGTCTTGCAGTGATCCTTGGGCTTGGATCTTTAAAACAGGCCTTACCCTCAGTATGACTGAGTGGGTATCCTTGTTCTCACAAAGCTCTTCATGAAGCTCATGAAAGGGAAAGTCTGGCCTATGCATTCCCTGATGCATAGGGATGCCCTGCCAATCGAAACCAACCTATGCATCCCTATGTATTCCATGTTCCCTGAGAAGGGAATAAGATGTTACATAGCTTTGTCATTCTGAGGCATGCCTGTGAATTGCATCTGTGCTTCTGATAATAGTTTCTGACAGCGTGCATAACAAGTGCATTTTATATCACGTGACGTGCTTAATTGCCACATCACCTGATCACGGCATGCCTATAAATAGGCATAATTTTAAACAAGTTTCAGATGCCAGTCACGCGTGAGGTAGCTTCCCACAGCGTGAAGTTCATGTAACGTCTCATTCCCTTCTCAGGGAACAGGGTTACATGATTAACCCAGACTTTTTATGGGTGTGACATTGACATGGGCTTAAATAAATTACTCATAATGCACAAAAAATTTTGGGGGGATTCCACCAAGTGTAATCACTTGAATCAACTAGTCACTGATAGACTGAATAAATCTACAGTCAGGACAAGAAATAATATGTCCCATCCTCTATTACATACCATTCCATGAATTTTATTTCAACTTATGGCTATTGATAGTGCTGCTGTTCTTGGTTCCGCAAAAGTAAAAGAATAATACAATTTAAGCCATTTGGTAACAACAAATGTGGATCACAAAATCACCTTTTTGAAGTCTTATAAAATATATGTTTTACGCTCTTGTGTCAAACATGTGTGTCAGGATATGTTTATGTGGGGGTGGATATGACTGGAATATTATGTTGTTGAGGATCCATAAGGTCAATCATGCATTACAGTTCAATTTAGGTTTTCTTGGCCTTAATAAATGTATTCATTGATTAAAAAGTGCAGTTTATTTTTGAACCATTGAGCTGTAGATTAAGTGGTAGAATTTTGACATTCAGTCACAAAAAAGGCTGAAAAATTGTTGTGTTTGAAATAACCCTGATGCGTATGAACAAGAACAAAGCTTTTACTCAAAGCTGGAGACAAAGAGAGCAAGAGATTGTGGGTTATTTTTGGTTGCCCCAGTCATTGTTATGAAATGGAGCTGTGATCCTTTAGGGAACCTGACTGATGAGAAAACCGGTGGTAAAGAAAACACTAAAAACCACTTATGACCTTAATAGTCTGCCTTCTTTCCTTTGGTCTCTCATTTGTTTGGTCATCTCATTTTAATCTGCCTGAGGTTATGAATATATATCCTGTCTCACTGAAAGTGTGTATATGAGGCTGAGGAAGTGTGTTAAGGAAATGCAGACAGGCCCAGAGTTTTTAACGAGGTGACAGGCTTTTGAGCTTATACTGTGCTGACTCCTAAAACTGCGAGGGGCCTGTCTGACCTCTCCTGCAGACCAAGACTGCATATGGAGAATGCAGAGAAGTAAGAAGAAAGAATATGGAAGCAAATGCTCATTAAACAGTCAGGGGTGGAGGAAGGCAGAGCATCACAGCGCTCATGGCCTGTGGAGAATGATAGTATGGAGTTGGAAGGTTTCTGCTGAAAAAGTAAATATAAAATTTGTGTGTTTTGTTAACAGTAACTTTGAGATCTAGACTTGAATTAGGGCTATAGTTGTAGTAAATTAGACAAGTGGTTGGGACAAGGAATAATAGCCAGGGAGTCTATATTTTGTTACAGTGGTGGAACTCACAAACTATCATTATGAAACCTAGTTATTAGCTTTTCATAGTTATTATGAAAATTAAGCATCGTAGACTGGTAACTTGCATTGAAGTGGTTTAATTCAAACTTCATTAACTCAAAAACTAATAGTACACAAATAATGCCAACTTGGACGCCATGTGTTCGGGCAGAAGAAAAGTCAGGAATAAAATTGTGTATAGCACCAATAAATAGCCAGAATATTAATTTACACATTTAAACAATGAGCCTAATATTTGAAAAGCAGGATTATGTTCAGAAAATAAGTCTGAGCTGAAGGAGTCTTTGGAATTTACTTTACAGTTAAAGGCGTCCCTGGCTGCAAATAGTTTGAGAACCCTTGCTTTGAACAAAGCTATTTGTCACTGATTTAGTGATTTGAAGAATGGACCAGAGCAGACATTTCTTGTAATTCCATGTCAGAAATTCAAGTTTATAAAAATGTGGTTTAGGTCCATTGACATTTGGAAGGTCTTATATTTAGTCTATTGCAGGGTTACTACCTGGGTTACTGATTGAACACTGATAGAACCTGTTTTGAGAGCGTCTAACAAACTAAGTAACGCAGTAGTTTGCATAGAAACTGGTATTTGATGGTAAACAGCAAAAGTTGCAGGCATAGTGAATTTTTACCTTCAGGCAGGTGGGAGCAGACATATATATTGGGATACAAAAAGAGCGCACCTAACTGCTGTGACGTATACTTTATATTACAAGTTTCCCCAATTTATTGTTTCAAGAAGAAACCATAGGCTACCCTCTTATTTGACTTGTTATAGCCTAAACTAGTTACCTAAAGGTTTCGTGTGTTCATTATCTTATTAACAATGTTTGGCTAATTAATTTTTATTTAAGAAACACTGACTAGGAAATTTTGCAGGCAAACAGACAATAGTGCAGGAGCAGGTGAGATTGGGAATAGAATAGGCCTCATCTTGGACTTATGTTATCAAGATTCATTGTTGTCCTTTGTTGTTCTTTGCATTTCCAGAAAGCTATTAGTAAACTAAGTGAGCAAGAAACTATATGATGTAACCTGTATTTGACATTTCTGTGAACTCAGCTTATCTCTAGAAGAGCTGTGCTGCTCTGGTCATTTTATTGGACCAGCTATTAAGGCTTGCTCATGTAATACTTTGATTTGATCATGTGATCTGATAAATGATTGCACTGGACGCTGGGAACAACATCAGAGAGAGAGAGAGAGAGAGAGCGAGCAAGCGTGATCTGTTTAGGCTTGGGATCAAACGGTCTGGAAGAACAAGATGGAGAGAAACGGAGAGAGAGAGAAACAGAAACAAAGCAGAGACAGAAAATACAAATGAAGGTGGGGCCAGAGTGCTACACAGACGGCTTCAGTTCAACTGTGTGAAAGAAAGGGAATTTACAATAATCTTAGCAGCTGTAGACAAAGTTTAGAAAAAAATGTCTTTGGCAGCAGAATATGAGAGACAAGCTCTAAGTTTAGCAGAAGTTGAGCAGTAGTTTCAACCAAATAGCTGACCTGTACAGAAGTCTTCACAAATGACACTAAGCTTACATTTAATGGAAGAAGGGAAACTAACAGAACTATTATTGTGGAGATTTATTGGACTAGGTTTAGTGACATTTTCTCTACTCATGGAACTCGTCGAAAGATTTAAACAATCGATATGAATCACACGAAAATGAATCACACGAAAAAGAATCACACGAAAAAGAATCACATGACAATGAATCACATGACAATGAGTCACATGACAATGAATCACATGAAAATGAATCACATGAAATTGAATCACATTAAAATGTATTGCATGTAAAAAAAAAAAAAAAAAAAACCCAAACATTTAATCCCTGTGTTAAATGTAACTTTTTAACCCCATTTTCCCCTTGCCATTGACATACATGATTTTGAAATCTTTACAAATATAAAACACAATGTTGTTTAAACAGTGGGATTCAACGTGTTAAACCTGCAGTATCTGCAGTTCTAGTTCAGAGCATTAGTCAGTTTTATCACTTCCAGTTACATAGTGCCAGAAAACATAAGCCTTACTCATACTTAACATCTCAGGTGATATGATCCCAAGTGGAATTAATTTCTTCAGTAGCAGTATTGCCATATCTGCCAAAAGAAATCTTATGTCAATTTAGACCCAAAATATGATCTGTTACCAAATGTGAACTCAAACGATGTGGTTATATTTAGCTGTCGAATATTATTTCCTAATTAAATAGTCAGGCACTCACAGCAGAGATCAGCCAGTAATGCTTTCTTCATAGTGTCATCTTGTCATGTGACATTGTGCAGCTTTTGCTCAGCTAATCATGTTTCATGTTCTTTCAACAATCACCCAAGGAAGAGGAGGGGAAAGTTAAAACCAAAAAAAAGTTGCATAAATAAATTAAATTGATGTGTAGATGCAATGTGAGTGAGGATTAAAAAAATCAGTCCCTTATAAACACATCTCTGATGAACTTGACCACAGTGCACAGGGCAATAAATTTAATTGTCGAATTGTCAAATATCAAACAATATGCACCAATAACATGCTTGTATGGTAATTAGCGTGTACATTTGGTGTTTCTAGAACATACCCAAGAGACCGAAGCTTCAGTGACTGGAGAATTACAGTACATGTCTGCTTTCTGGCTATTTTGTAAATTTACTGACTGTAATATAGCAATGCTATCAAATGGTGTAATACCGTTTCCTTTAAGAAAGCCGTCTGATGGCTGAACATATTGTGCCAAATTCAAACTGTTTCCTTATTTTATTTCCTTATATTATTCCTTAAAATATTGCATGTGTGATTATAGGTATTAACAACATTACTTGCTTAAATCATTATTTCTCAAATGGTAAAATGTTCTCATATTAATACAGATACTGTCATAAATTAAGTATAATTGTGAGAATGAGTAGACCAATTCACTGTCACAAATGGACAATATACACATTTTTAATATAGACAAATGAAGGTGAGGTCAGAGTGCTACTTAAACAGCTTCAGTTCTGTGTGAAAGAAAGGGAATTTACAATAATCCTGTCAACTGTAGACAAAGTTTAGGAAAAAAAAGTCTTTGGCAGTAGAATATGAGAGACAAGTTTTAAGTTTAGCAGAAGTTTAGCAATAGTTTCGACCAAATAGCTGACCTGTACACAGGTCTTCACAAATGACTCCAAGCTTACATTTAATGGAAGAAGGGAAACTACTGGTATAAAACATACACTTTTTAAGATACAGAGACAGATGTTAATGTGTAGAGACAGATCTTAATGCCAAGTCTGAACGTCTATAGGCAAAATATCAGTTAACCACAGTGCAGCAGAAATAAACACACACACACACACACACACACCCCCGCTCTCTCTCTCTCTATTTCTCTCTTCAGACCTTCATCCTCACAGTGGGGGTCTGTGGTGGTGAGGAAGGAAACAAATGCTTCCTGCCTTTAATCTGCTTCTCATTTGCTTTTATTTTACTGCTCTTCCTTTCCCTGTATCCCTCCTTCCCCTAATCTTGGTTCTCTTCTTCAGACAAAGAATATAGCTTTCCCTAGCCTGAGAGCTGTTGCTGGCAATAATCATGACTTGTGTTTGCTTTATGGAAAATTAGGAGCTTGACCAGCATTGTGTTTTTTGACACATGTATAATAAGTACAAGGAATTGTACAACACAAGCTCTGTGTTAAGGTCACGTTCTGAATAGATGGACTTGTATATGTGGAGTCTGTTTATGTATGCATAAAGGCAGTAAAGGTAAAGATCATTAATTCATGATCCAAAATCTCAAGATCTTCAGAATACTGTGGTAGGTATGAATATTAACACAGCCGAGTCTGTCCAAAACACCCCACATGGCGTTGGCCCAGCTCGTCACGCGGTGCTTTACAGCCAGTCACATGAACCGAATCACGGTCGACCATAATGAATGTCATAAATCTAATTCATTCACCAGGGGGGCAAAATGGCTTCCATTCATAGAGCTGTTAAAACAACCTGTGTGCCAGCTCATCAACTGGCAGTCTGGGTTGGGTTGTATTTTAGATTGTGTGTTTGTGTGGCCAGGGGGGTTACTGCTCCTCCAGATGTGAGCACCAGACTCGAGTTGGCACTTTGGTGTTACTCTTCACACAAGCTTGCTAGCAAATATAAGCCAAGAGGAACGTCAGTGTTCTGGACCTGCACAATTCTTAAGATAAACTGTAATAGGGTTGTCAAATTCCTTAAATAATTGCATTTTAATTTCTATAACTCTTAATAATAATTGTTACACTGCAACAGACAGACCAAAAAAATAGCAGTAGCTCTACACACTGCGTTTGTATCACATAAAATACAGACATTGTGGAACAAGCACAAGTATAACAGAATTCAGTGTAGCATCTAACCAGATGAGCAATAGTAGTAAAGTGAAGAGTAAGCAGAAAGGCAAAATATAATTCAAAAAGTGGAACTTTCATATATTCTAGATTCATTGGACATAAATTGAAATATTTCAAGCTTTTTTTGTTTTAATCTTGATGATTACGGCTTACAGCTCATGGAAATCAAAAATCCAGTATCTCAAAATATTAGCATAAAGATTTTATAAACTCCTGGTGAAAATAAAATTTGGGCAAAGTTAATTTTTCTAGAAATTAACACAAATTGTTTTCTGAAATGCTTTTGTTAGGGTGACCATACATCCTCTTTTTTCCAGTCATGTCCTCTTTTTCGGAAATTAAAAAAGTGTCTGGCCAGGATTTCTAGATTTGAGAAGCTGTCCGTGATTTGGCTTTAGTTTCATTATGATGTGACTCCACATGCCGAAGTGTCCTTGGGCAAGACACTGAACCCCAAGTTGCT
>JAOUWY010000054.1:9535919-9558415 GCA_025728095.1 Prietella phreatophila | reverse complement strand
AAAGAGAGAGAGAGAGAGAGAGAGAGAGAGAGAGAGAGAGAGAGGGAGGGAGAGGGAGGGAGAGGGAGAGGGGGCCATTAGGAAGAGGTAGATGAACAGATGAACATTGTGACTGAAGCTTAATTAAAGACAATAATGTTGTTTTTGTTGGACATTTTAAAAAACAAAGAGCCATGTCAGGGAGGAAGAGAGATCCTAGATGTTTCACAGAAACAGATAATCAGACATCATGTGGGACTTTCAAACAGAAAGGATGTTTTTGGCAAAAATGTACATGTTGGGCATATTGTGTTTACCAGTATTTAAATATCAGTGAGGGTAGGTGTGTGCATATGAGCTGCAAGTCTCAGTATTTGTTAGGCATCATCTCACACTATCAGAGCACTGCCTATGTCCTGATGTGTTTACAATCAGTTCTCCATGAGCTATAAGCTTATTAGGAAGGTAAAAATTCAAGGTATAAATTTATTAAGGAGACCAAAATATAGACAAAGTAGAACATAAAGAAAATTCTATGAGAATATCTGACAATATGCAAAGCGTTGCTGCCTCACAGTTCCATGATGGCTTATTTTACTCTCTGTATTGGGTTTTGCATGTTTTGTGACAGTCTGTACTGCATTCGATGCAGTACCCACTGCATGGCCATGGAAACAGTACGTACTAATCAGTATGTGAGTGTAGTATGAATACAGTCCTGGATATACTGTACAGTACCAAACTTCCACGTTAGCACTGTCATGTTACCTTCGAGGTCATCATAAACAAAAAAATCTTAAAGGGACCACCAGATTAAAGCAACTGCACTAACGGCAAAATGCATATCAGGAAAGTTAACTGAATTAGTAATTTAATGTGGGCAGTGTTAACAGGCTGAGGTAAATCCGTTGCCATTAGCTTGGCCGACTAAGGCATGATGGAGATCACAAGAAGGTTTCAAACGCTGTGACAACTATGTTCTTGTACCTTCAGTAAGTAAAAAATGTATTTTGGTATTGTTAAACAAGGCCAATTTAACCAAGGTTTAATAATTCAAAACAGCCGACGAGATGTCTTCCGTGATTTTGTTTCTGAGCTTGTCTGCAACTGTCCTGTTGCATTATGGGATTTTTTGACATGCGTAGTGTCCATCGGTTGCATACTGCAAAATCTCGCCAGAAACAGTACACCATCCAGGTATATCTCGCTTAAAGTTTCTCTCCTACTGAGAATTCGGACATACTACCCCTCTGGCATACTGCTTTTCGCCTACTCTGTAGTAGGGTAGTATGTGATTTCGGACACAGTCCATGTGTTCATGGGTTTCCTCCAGGTTTTCTGATTTCCTTACACCTCCTAAAAACATGCTCAAAGGTGAATTGGCAATGAGAAATTGCCCCAGTTGTGAATGTATGTGCGTGATGCCCTTCCATGGACTGCATCCCATCCAATTTGGGAAGTGGTTGCCTAGTATTGGAAGTTGTAGCTCAGTGGTTAAAGACGTGAGCGTTCTGATTGGAAGGTCATGAATTCAAATCCCAGCTCCGCCGAGCTGCCATTGCTGGAGCAAGGCCCTTAACCCTCAACTGCTCACTTGAATAAAAAAATTAGGTAGTTATAAAGTGCTCTGGATAAGGGCATCTTCCAAATATAAAATGTAATGTATTCCTACCTCACACCCAATTTTCCTGGTATAGGCTATAGATCCACTGATCAGGATAAAGCGGTTACTATAGATGAATGAATGATTCAGTAGTCACTGATCATTATTGACATGTTCTTAGTAAATTGGTCATGTAGATATGACCACTCGACTCATCATGGGAAAACTCTGTAACTGCTCAGTCTTGTCAAGTTGCTGCTGTCATGGCCTTTGTGACAGTTTCACAAGCCTGGGTATGGAGTGTATACGTGTGTGTGTGCATGTGTACATGTCCGAGAGGCCAGTTCAGGCCAGGCTAGTGGTAATCCTCACTATTAAGTGTTGGCAATCAGGCGTGATCTACATACTGCTACTGCTATTGCTGTCTCAGCGACTGCTGTCATCACACATTTCATGAAAATAGCTGCTCTCCTTTGGTCACTTTCTTTCATTTACTTTCTCCTATCTCTCCTATCTCTGAATGCCCAACTCTGAATCTTGCTTCTTGATTTGTATTTTGATTCTGGAGCTAGTACCTGGAACTCCTAGAATTCCGTAAAAGCTTTGCATGTTTCCACTCTTTTCAGCCGGGCAAAAGGGTTTTGTTTTAGCACCAAAATGCTACTGGTCAGGAACAAAAGAACTTGTACCGTCAGGGGTTTAACTCCTACAATCTGATAATGTAAATGGTGCCACTCTTTTTAATAGAAATGTGGCCTGGCTCTTAAAGAGGTTCACTGGTTTCCTGAGCAAAACTGTAAGTTTGTTGTAAAAGAAAACAAACCAAACAAACAAACCAAAAAAACCCTCCCTGAGATGAAACATGAGGAAGAAACCTTTAGAAGGGAACCTATCCTTTGCTGGTGGTACCAGATAGAATGATTATATATCATTACTCTTCTACAACTGTGTTGAAAACAGGAAAGTCTTTATGAATACAGCAGCAATTCTTTGGTATGCTACAAGGTGTGATGTGGGCATAAACTGTTTTTGGGAAGTGCAGATCTTCAGGATTTCCATATGAGACCATTCACAACATTAGCAGGTGAATCACAATGTAGCAAGCTCCAAGCAGAAGTAGAGCATTATATAATTGCTATGAACTTCAATGTATGATATATTAGGAACTGAATTTTCCTGCTCTTGCTGTTTGCTCCAATCACACACCCTGGCCTTCTTTTCTCATTAATCCTACATTCTTGCTGTTTTCTCTTTCCTGTCTTTCCCGAGCTAAGCCACTTTATTTATAGTGCCTTTATCGTCTTCTCTGGGAAATGGCTCGCTGTTTTCATTCAGCCTTATTTTTTTCCCTCTCAGACGCTCCATCTTGTTTTCTCTTCCTCTTTTTCCTGTTCCCACTAACCTTCTTCTTGACCTCCTTCACTATTCCCTCCTTCTCTCCCACTCTTGGCCACTGTCTTTAAAAGGTACTGGTCTGGGCGTGACACTGTGTTGTTGGTCCTTTGGGTGTGTTGGCATGGTGACATGGTGTTTTGTGTGTATCCATACAGAGTGGCTTTTCTTTTTTATTTCATAATTATATATAATACATTACATTTGTATAATATAATAGATTCTACTGTCTAATATAAAACAGGGCAAAACGTAGTCTGGTATATGTGGCTTTCCAGTGTATGCAGATTTTACTCTTTATATCCTGAAAATAATTGGTAGGGAAGGAGAGATGGGTTACCGCTGTACAGGTGTGAGAAGTGCATCAGGGAGCAGTGTTTGGCTGCTTATTGTTGTTTTTTTTTTTTTCTCTTATTCAAAATTGCCTCTTTTGCTTACTCCTGGTACACTGCCATTGTCTTGTTGCTCTTGAAACACTGAACGTGGAAAAGGTCAGTGAGGCCTCAGGGTTTTCAGGCCTGATGAAACGATTATGAAGCTCTGATGTCCCGGAGGCTTTTCCCACACTCTTCACACTGAAGGAGGCTGGGTCTGGGCCAGGCTAGCTGTTCTTGGTTAGGCCATTCTAAGGGATCCCCCTGAATAGTTTAGGGTAATGTGGGGTGATTTGTTGGGCTGTGAAGTTTGGGGGAAGATCCAGATTTTCAGCTCTATGAAATATCTTACATCTATATAAATATGTTATGAACAATAAGAAGTGATGTCTCTGGTGATCTGGAGAATCATTTTAAAGAAGTCATATAGTTCTCCAGCTTAACTTTCATTTCATCCTAATATTCTCATATCCAATTTATATGTCATTAATGTTTAGTTTCATTTAAATCTCAGACCAACATGGAATTAATATACCAATATTAGTAGTAATTTGTCAACTCCCACCCATTAGCTAGCTCTCCCATATGATGCAACAGTTCCCATCTAAAGAGAGGGATCATGGCCAATTTTGCTCCCTTAGTCTCCTAACCACATAGGGATTTGGCATCAAACTCCTAATCTCCTGACTACATGGTGAACGTGTTTCTGTTGTGTCACTTGTTAACACTTGATGGAACCCTGTTAATAAAATGTTGCCTAGATGCTAGCATACTGTTAATTGACCCGGCATACTGTCACTGAGGGACCTAAGGAGAGCTGTGCATACTGGATTTCCCAAAATGCCAATGAAGTCACAGACATTCTGGAAAACTCTGTGAGGTCTCAGAATGTTTAGAATACCTAAAGCCTTATTCGGAGCATCTTAATGAGCTTGATGATACAGCAATTCTTTGTTATTAGTCACAGGAGAGTGTTTGATACTTCAGGGTGAAATTGTTTTAATAACCTGCTACGTGATTGATTCCATGTGTTTGGAAAAATAAAGAGAACTTGGTGGTTTTTTTTTTTTTTTACCTTGTTAGGATATTTCTTTTAAAAAGAAAACTGCATGCTTATTCCTTTTGATTCCCTGAGGTTTGGGTGTAGGCATCGCAATAATTAATACTGTCAGAATAATGATGTCTCTGCCTTTACATGCCATTAGTAAGACAAATCTCTCTGTGTGTGTGTGTGTGTGTGTGTGTTATAGGAAGATGGCAGGTTGCCATTTGTAAGAAAAGGTTGCATGTTTGAGGGTAATCCTCTTTACTGTATGTCGTGACACACAGACTGAGTTTTGTGACCTGATGTGCCTTCACAGATGACTTTAAGGACGTGTGTGTGTGTATGTATGTCCTGGGCGGGTCCATGCTGCAATAATCCACTGCCAGACTGCTGCAGATGGCATGTAACTATGGCAACCATCTGGAGGCTTCATGCGCGTGGCATGTGAAGCACATGCAGGCATGCAGTGGCATACTTACATGCAACACGGATGCCACATACACACAAAAATTATGCATGCACCACAGGAAACCACTGCACCATCTGCATGGAGCAGCACACAAGCACATGACATTCAGAGACAGAGAGAATCTAGAACAACAAAATCTCTTCTAAATCCTTTATCTAATGGACAGTAGCATCTGAAACAAGACCATTATTTACTATGAAACATAGGGGCTACAGTAACCGCTGTTTATGGTACAACTAAATTCCATCTTGAAAGTCAAACAGCGAATAAGTAAAGCTAAAAAAATCTTTGTGGAATGTTGTTTTATAATAGAAACAAGAACAAAAATCATATTTACTACTAAACTGTGAAGCTAGAAGTGTATTTGGAGTCATGACATTTTTTTGTTTCCTGTTAAGCCAAGGATCTCTTTTATAAGTTGCATTTTGAAGTTAGTCTCTGTGCCAATTAATGCCTAAATTATTAGTAATATGTAAGACATCACAGTGGGTTACATTACAAAACAAATAAAATACATAAAATTGAAATTCCATGAAATGAGAAACACTAAATATACTTATAGACTCACTACTAAACGCTTAAAATATAACAAGCAATTGGGGCTGTTTGTCTTTGGTAAGTTAACTTTGGGAGGAAGAGTAAGCGACAGTGAAGGATACGTGTACATAACCTGATACTAAATTATCTTGTCAGTACAATACGAGAAAGTTGGACCGAGAAGCCACAGGCACAATAGCTTCAATGCACATAATCTGTGAGCTCATTTGCCTCACACTTCTGTAGTTGGGGTTTTGATTCTTGCTCTCAGCTACATGCCCTGTGTGCCTGGATTTTTCATGTTCTCCTTGTGTTTCGGGGTTTCCTCTGCATATTCCAGTTTCCTCCGCCAGTCCAAAGATAAGCATTGTAGGCTGATTGGCATCTCTAAATTATCCTTAGTGTATGAATGGGTGTGTGATTGTGCCCTGCAATGGCCTGGGACCCCGTCCAGGATGTTTCCTGCCTTGTGCCCCAAGTCCCCTGGGATAGGCTCCAGCCTCCACACAGCCCTATCAGCATCTGAGGATGTTAATGTTTAAGTATCAACCCCTTTACTGGTTTAAAATAAATCAGCATACATCAATTTTTCCTTACATTGATTGTGTGAACTGGCGTTGGCAGAATTGAGAGCTGTCAGCCAATAAGACACGAGTGTTTCCATGTATTGTTCTGTAAACCCTGTCTGATTGGTCATGCCTCCATTTACTGAAGATAAAATACAAAACTCGATTCACTCAAGATACAAAATTACAATACTGCCATTTTTTTTTACTGTCCTTCAGTTACGTAGTAACAAACCGTTCCAAGTGGAGAATTATTTGAGGAAAGAAAAAAATACTCTTGGCTACAGCCCCAAATGCTTAGGCCAGCTTACGCTCCTGGTCTAGATAGTGACTTAAATGAGTAAATGGCGATAACAGTTACCTTTTAATGCTTAAACATTCATGGTGAGTAAATGGCTGTAAATAAGACCAATCAATTTGAAGTGATTGTTTTATTAACACTTATTATTTCTCCATGCAATCATCTTTAGACATTCAGTTTTCATTGTCAACCTTTTTTTTGTCTTATGAAATTAGCCCCAAGTGTTCGGTGTGTTCTGCTGAAATATTTTGCTGAGACTGCATCTGGACCACAATCCACTGGTTGCTGACCCCTTATCTAATGGATGTTTAGCCTTTTGTTTATCTGGATTCAGTTTGTTGCTGAAACATTATAAATAAACATGTGGTTCAAACAGATTGTTCTAAGTGCCAAGTATATTGTATAGTGGTATAAATGTGACACTAGTAGAAATTTGCCATCTATTTGTCTTAGAATACTTGTTGCAAAATTGCACACATCCAGCTATAGAGTTGCTCAGAGCCCACTGTTTTAGACAAGATACAGAAAGTGCTCCTTCTAAACCACTTTTAGGCTTCATGTTTGTGATACTGAGGCTGAACCACTTCATAACTGTGGCTGATGTAAAAATACGATGATTACAATGGCTGCTTATGTCCAGTGGTGGTTGGTTTCTTACACACACTGTGTAAATAACGGTACTTTTAATAAGGTATTTTGAGATATTTTTCACTGTTGTTATACTGGATTGTGCTACGAGTTTGCAGTGTTTATGTGAGTGTCAAAATGATTGGTATCTGATACACTAAATTTCAAAGACTTGAAGTTGCCTCCATTGGTGCAGTCTGACCTCTCTGACTTGGTGAGCAGCACGATCAACAGGTATGATTATGCTGAAGATGGTAATAGCATAAAGTTGGAAGCTGATCTGTTTGAGCAGAGTGTACTAATGAGGAGATGAGTAAGCTGGACAGACTGCGGGATTAAAGCGCTGCTGCATCACTCTCTTTAGACAGAGATGAAGCAAGGGCTAAATCCCACTGACAACATTATCAGCTTGTAGTTAAATGCCATTGTGAGCAATGTAGGAAGCCATTGAATGAACTGAAAATATGTCAGCATGTCAATGAGAAGTCAAATTTAAATTTCACTACAAAATAAACCATATGTTAATTATTAAAATTAATTTGCAAGTCGTTCAAGGTGGATTTTTTTCTTAAATGAAAAAACCTGAGATAGTTAAGAATGGCAAATAGTTGCTCTGGGCCATGCAGGTGAGATTAATCTTTGCAGTAGGGAGTTGAATTGTACTAGGTACTCTTAAGATGAAGTATCAGGAATCACTGCAGGGGTCATACATCTGGATTATCAGGTGGTTTATCAGGATCTTTTACCATGGAAAGCTCAAAGATGAACCTCTACATTGTTCATATGGTGTAATTAAGTTCAATGATATAAATCTAGCATTAGTAAAGGGAGAGATTGACACAGAGAGACATGGCAGGTCTTTGATCTGAAGCATTAAAAATATTCATATAGACATTAAAGAGGGATATGGTACCTTTTATTTTCTCTACAGTTAAACTGGGGAGTTTTGAATTATGTGGCCCAAAGCTGTAAACTCGGACCTTTTCTGTTCTTAAACTGGGAGAAAGTGTGTGTGGAGGGGATAATTACTTACAGTAATTACTTAAAGTTTCTACTTCTTCTCGTATACATTACTATCTACACAAATGAACTGGAATGATGCATCATAAATCCAAATTAATTTTATATTGTATTATCCATTGTAGACATGTATGGTACTTCAGTGGTTAACCTTCTGTATTAGCAACCAGAATGCTGTGAGTTCAAATCCTATGATTGTGGATTTGATTCTGTCTGACTTGTCACATTAACTG
Organism: Prietella phreatophila; assembly: GCA_025728095.1. NCBI lineage: Eukaryota > Metazoa > Chordata > Actinopteri > Siluriformes > Ictaluridae > Prietella > Prietella phreatophila. Next base: position 9,550,269 of record JAOUWY010000054.1, on the reverse strand, counting down.
AAATTATCTACAAACTAAATACACGTACATATGAATGTGATGGAATATTGTAACTTTTTTTATGGTACCTCTATTGTAATGTTTGATGTGGTAATCTATGTCAACAAAAACTTTATTGTGTAGGTGCATACTGTAACACAATGATGGCAGCCATCTTGTACAACCTGCGCCATATTTTTCGATTAGCACAGGATTTAGGAAAAAGGGAACATTGGAAATGATGTGGTTGATGATGATGTAGATTCACTGTGAACACATTTGTTGTTCATTCGTCTTCACTAACCAATTTATCCTGGTAAAGGGCATGGTGGATCGAGACCCTATGGAGACTTACAAGGGGCAGGCGTGCGGCAGTGGTAGCTCAATGGTTAAGACATTGAGATACTGCTCGGGCAGTCATGAGTTCTAACCCCAGCACTGCCAAGCTGCCTCTGTTGGGGGCTTGAGCAAGTCCTCAACTGCTCAGATGTATAAACAAAATAAATGTAAGTCACCCTGGATAAGGGTGTCTGCCACATGCCATAAATGGGTTGCCACACCTTTTGAAGCAGTGAGAATTTATGCCTGTATAAAAGGACTTCCATTATTTGTGAGCTATATTAGTCTTATAGCTCTAGCATGTCACTAAATAAATGGATGTCCGACAATTAACAATGTCTAGGCTGAATGATTACATTGGTGTAAGAGGTGTATTTTGCCAAGCTTTTCCTTTAATAGCCATGGCAGCATTTCATATCAGTGCTGCTATTTTGTTTCTTGGTGAGCTCATGTCCTGAGAGATTGGTTTCTGCTGTATACAGCCATGAAGTCAGCATGTTTCCAGAAACACTCCAGAGAGAGAGAGAGAGAGAGAGAGAGAGAGAGAGCAAGAGAGAGAGAGAGAGAAGGGTGAGGCCTGTTTAGGGGTAGGTTTTCTCGTTGCTTTCTTTTCCTTGTTTTTCTCTATTCCCATTTTTTTGTAATAAGGCACATCTGGCCTCAGCTGTTACATTTGAGTATTTTTAGCCACATCACTATATTTTGCCAGGAACCTCCTTTGGGGAGTAAAATATAATTTTCCTGTTGACTATTTCACTCCCCCCACCAGCCCAAAGTGAGCATCGTAACCGCTACCTAATCAAACCCATTCAATATCATGGCGCAGTGCCCAGCTGATTCCAATCTTCGTTGCTCACTCCACTATAGTGAGTGACAGCTGTTCCTATTCTCAGCCTGTCTTTCTTCATGCACCTGAGGACCAATCATCTGTTTAGGCTCACAATATTACGAGCAAGCTAAGGCTTTGAAGTGTTCACCCCAAGCTTTGAGTCTTTTGAGTCTCTGACCCTCCTGACTCTACAGGTCTTGGAGAAGTGAATGTGATAAATGTCATTATGTGATAAAAGGTTAAAGGACTAATAAATTTGCTTATGTCTGTTTCCCTACTGGCAAGTTAATTATTCTGCAAATCAACTGTCCCAGTACAGTGGTTTTAAAGCACCTATGGGGCGGCTGTGGCGCAGGTGGTAGAGCGGGTTGTCCACTAATTGTAGGGTTAGGGGTTCGATTCCCATGCCGGATGACTCCACATGCTGAAGTGGCCTTGGGCAAGACACTGAACCCCAAGTTGCTCCTGATGGCAAGCTAGCACCTTGCATGGCAGCTCTGCTACCATTGGTGTGTGTGTGAATGGGTGAATGAGACACAATGTAAAGCGCTTTGGGTAAAAGTGCTATATAAGTGCACATTTACCACCTTTGGTCACACTGAGGCCATGGAAAATGGCTGATTTTCTGCTAAGATAAAAAAGCATGGTGTGAGAAACTCTGTGTTTTGTACATTATCTGAGAATGTGCTTGGAAAAGGGCAGCAGTCCAGCAGCACGCATGATTTACCCACTCCTGAGAAGTTTCACGTATGAATTGGTGATGAATCCGAGAGACCCTCTAGAGATCAGTGTCCTCAATCCGAGTGACACTGTACACTCCAGACCTATTTTCTCTCCCTTTCTCTTAGTCTCTTGCGCTCTAACACTCTCATTCATTTTATCGCTCTTATTAAGAGTTTAGAGCTGGTGTAGGTTATGCTTTGTTACTTGATTGCAAGTTAACCTACTTTGATTCCTAAGAATGCGTGATTTAGAATTTGCTATTGCTTCATGACAAGAGACAGCTCCGTGAAATATTTTCTTATTATTTGTCTCTTACTCTCAGAGAATCATTAGTTCTTCCGTTCCTCATAAACGTCAGTGTTATTTGCTTGTTCTGCGAGGCATCAGAGCATCACACAGCTGCTGTATTTTTAATGCACGATCTTGAATGCATGCTGAGCTGGAAATAGAGCCTTGCATGAATTATTCTGTTTAATGTGCTGGTATGGTCTTTTTGTGTCTCGTTTATTACTCTGTTTGTCAGCCCACTCTGCATTTCCTTGATTGAGGGCTTCTGATTTTTCTGTGTCTCTGACATTGTATCCCCACTTTACATTTCACACAACACAATTTTAGTCCAAGTTCTGAAAGCTGACTCACATCCAGACACATCCAGTATGTGTGTGTATGTGTGTGTGTGTATGGTGTATGTAAAGACGAAAAAGAGCTTTTTTTTGCACTGTCTGCTACTGGGGCTTGCAATTTGCGGATCAGGGCTTGGTTGGTTAAGAGGAGGCATGTGGGAAGAAAACAAATTGAGGAATGGCTTTAGTGTTAGCTGCTGGTTATTTAGCTCTCAATACACCAGAATCTCATTCAGCAGTTACTGTGAGAGGTTCAGTACTGTGACTTACATTAGTACAACCCCAATTCACAAAAAGTTGGGATGCTGTGCAAAATGTAAATAAATGTAAATAAAAACACAATGCAATAAACACATATGTTATTCACAATAGAACATAAAAAAACATATCAAATGTTTAAACTGAGTAAATGTACCATTTTACGGGAAAAAAATAGATTTTGATTTTTGATTTGAATTTCATGGCTGCAACCCGTCTCAAAAAAAGTTGGGATGGGGCAACAAAAGGCTGGAAAAGTAAGTGTTACTAAAAAGAAACAGCTGGATGTTAATTGGCAACAGGTCAGTAACATCATTGCAGAGACTTTCAAAAGTAAAGATGTGTAGAGGGTCACTAATCTGCGAAAAACTGCATCTACAATTTCAGAATAATGTTCGTCAATGTAAAATTGCTAGACTATGAATATCTCATTATCTACCCTACATAATATCATCAAAAGATTCCAAGTATCTGGAGAAATCTGTGCTCAAGGGACAAGGGTGAAAATCAGTATTGCATGCTTGTGATCTTCGGGCCCTCTGGCGGCACTGCATTAAAAACAGGCATGATTCTGTAATGGAAATCACTGTGTGGGCTCAGAAACACCTCCAGAACTCATTGTCTGTGAACATAGTTCACCGTTCCATCCACAAATGCTGGTTAAATCTCTTTCATGCAAAGAAGAAGCCATATGTGAACATGATCCAGAAAAGCTGCAGTCTTCTCTGGGCCAAAGCTCATTTAAAATGGACTGAGGCAAAGTGGAAAACTGCTCTGTGGTCAGACGAATCAAAATGTAAAATCTTTTTTGGAAAACATGGACGCTGTGTCCTCTAAACTAAAGAAGACTAAAGAAGAGAGGGACCATCCTGCTTTTTATCAGCACTCAGTTCAAAAGCCTGCATCTCTGATGGTATGGGGATGCATTAGTGCCTATGGAATGGGCAGCTTGCACATCTGGAAAGGCACTATCAATGCTGAAAGGTTTTAGAGAATCATATGCTTCCATCCAGATTCCATCCTATCTTTATTTCTGATAGGCTCTGCCTCTCTAAGATACCCTTTTTATACCCAATCATGTTACTGACCTGTTGCCAATTAACCTAATTAGTTGTAAAATATTCCTCCAGTTGTTTCTTTTTTAGTAGCACTTACTTTTCCAGCCTTTTGTTGTCCCATCCCAACTTTTTTTTTAGATGTATTGCAGCCATCAAATTCTAAATTACCTTATTTATTCCTTAAAATGGTACATTTACTCAGTTTAAACATATGACATGTTTTCTATGTTCTACTGTGTATTGTGAATAACATGTGGGTTTATGAGAGTTGCAGATCATTGTATTCTGTTTTTATTTACATTTATTTACATTTCCCACAGCGTCCCAACTTTTTTTGGAATTGGTGTTGCATGTTATACACCATATTGTATAAATTTGTTGTGTTATTTCAAGCTTACACCGTTGCTACCGATGACTTTTGTACAGTGCAGTATATCATTCTCCATTTTCCAGAATATCACATCTAAATAAAATAAGCTTTTATTTTTTTACTATGAATAAATGTTTCTTACGTTCTTGCTGTATAAATCACTGCACACCCGTCTCTTGCTTCATTCACCCATATATGTCTATAACCTCCTGAAAGGGCTCTACAATTGCTTATCTTCTCAAACAAAGAGTCTCTCTCCACTTATTTCTCCACTAATGAAAAGCTATTGAGCAGCCATTGCCTGGGAGTTTAAAAGACAAATTCTGTCAGTGCTCAAATGACTCATTTTCATTTCTGCTACAGAAATGAATAGCTCACTACGCAGCTTAATTTCTCTCTTCTTTCCTATTGATTTCAGGGCAATTCAGGGAAACATGAGTGAAACCATTTTAGCATGATTCCATTGCTCCAGAACCATTTCAGACACTCAAAGAGCAGCACAAGTGAAAGAAATAAAATTAGCTTTGTTGCTAAATTCCTTGTTTCCCAGTTCTCAAGAGAAACACCATAATAAATCGGTGTCCACAAACAGAAGCTACAGTCTTTACTCACATGACCTGGAACAGTATATCAGTGATGTTGATAACAGGGCTCCCACTGTGCATTAGGTTTCTTAAATACTGTGTTTGGCAAAACAGCACTCAGTTTACATTAGCAGACAGCAGTAAGTTGTTGTCAGATGAAAAGAAGACTTTGCTGCATAATTTATGAGCAAGGGAGATTTCGCCACACTAATGAAAACCAATGATAATGTAGATGCCTTGTGGCAACGGGTCTGATAAATCGTTAGCCCCATTGAAGTATTTGACATAATACATTAATTTATTCAACTTTTTTTTCAATTCATTATTCATTACTGCTTTCTCACCAACCAATTCCTTTTTTTTCTCACTTCAGACATATCGGGTATTGTTGCAAAGCTCGAATGTCATTTTTTCACATCTGATATATTCCACAATTAAATGAGGTTCTAAATATGAAACATATCCAATATATGGAAGTTTGACTCAGATCTAAACACTAACATCAAATTTTCATTTTAATTTACAAGTTGCTTTGGGATGATAAGTTGACCTCTTATAACTGTGCCTGAGTGCAATAGCTGGCTTCTGTCACAAGGCTGACACAACATGTTTACACAGAGCAATAGCCTAGAGAAACGTTGTGATGGGACAGTCATGTATGTAAACGGACGCACAAAAAGTGAAATGTTTCCCATTCCATTCAAAATCTCACACCCACTCTCCATTTCACCCACTCTCAAGATTTCAACTCCACTTCACCACTGCTTACTTCGCAGCCATAACCACATTTCAAGCGAGATGCAGGTAGTCATAGGTAATGCGGTGCTTGCCAGAGCAGCAGTGAGGCATCTTTTCATCTCACTGTTAAAACTTGTGTCATGTTTTAATGAAATCTTAACATATTTGGATGAAACTCTACTTGTACAATATCATCTCTGATATAGTGGGGATCATGTTAAATCATGATGATGCTTCTGGTGAAAAGTTATTGTTTTCAGCCTAGTGCATTTTGGCAAGGGAATGGATGTAAACTAGATATGGTTCAGGATGTATACAAAAACAGAGGTGACAGAAAAAATCATATCTTTGTCAAAATATCATAAGTTTGACAAAGCATCAAGGCCCACAATATAAAAGCAGTAAGCTTGATAAAGATGTCTGCTGAACCTGACACTGCAGAGGTCACACAGCAGAAGATACATTTCGAGGAACGTTTTTTGTGTTCCCTTTCCAACACTCCCCTCCCCCACCTCTTACACAAATAAATGTGGAAAACAGAAGCACACATGACTTGTCTGAGGGAGAGACATTGATATGTTGGTGGATTCCAGGAGACATCTTATGAACTGAGCTACTACTTTAAAGTCAAGCTGATTGGCTTTGGTCTTTTCCAGTCTGGGGACAAAAACAGGCAGCTTGTCTTAGTCTGTACATCTTACTCACTTCCGTGAACGAATAAGTGAATGACGGAGAGAAGTAAATGATCTCTAGCTCCCACATTTAGCTGCAGTCTGGGACCATGTTGTACTGAATTATGGAAACCACTGACCATGGAAAATTGCCCTCCTCTCTCTCTCTCTCTCTCTCTCTCTCTGTCTCTTTCATTTCTTTAATAATAAATGGCCAACTTCTTTCATTTGTTTCTGTTTGAAAAAGTCCATCCTTAGTGCTAGTTACTGGTCAGGGAATAAGCATTGAGAGATTGACAGACCTCCCATTAATAAATGACTCAATGAATACATGTCTCATAGTGCCTCACAACAATTTTTTATTTTTATTTTTGTAGAAATAGAGTCATAAGCATTGTCAAGTCATTGGGTAAAGTGATCACAGTTGGGTCACAGTGACATTGGCGGCAGGAATTTATGGTCTACGAGATGACAACAATGATAGTTGATCATTCATATTAGAATCTGGAACTCCTTATTCATAGTCGAAGCTGTGGCTGGGAAATACATGGAAACGTTGAGAAAACTAAGACGAACATAATATACAGGTCAAGTTATGTAAAGTAAAGCGGTCATACAACTCAAATGAGCTATCAGCTTGTATTTACACAAAATGTGTCAACTGAAAATTAAGGTATACATGATGCCAGTAGAATTGCGAAAGCTAATCGAATCAACGCTAGACAACTAAATGAAATGCTGAAATTTATACCTAGTATTCAAGATTTAAAAATGACCAAACTGTGCCTAGCACTTGATCACAAAATTCTCCAAAGTTCAACGATATTATCGCAAGGTTGTACTTGAAGAGTCGATGCATTATTTTCACTTATAGAAAACTTGTAATTTCTTCAACAAGAAGAATACATTCAATACTGGTTCAGTTTGGAAAATGCCCATAACCTTTACTCCAACAGTGACAGACTTGAGTGCTAATCCTGCCCAAATGCTCTCTACCTAGATAACGTCCTCTCAAATAGAACACAGAAGTAGTTGAACTGACTGCACAATTCTTGACATTGAATATGATAATAAATCATGACTTGTTGCATCTAAAAATTGGTGAAAAATTGTATACATGTAAAGATGTAGCATTTAAAAGGCAATGGGTTGAAGGAGAAATGTCCTCAAGGAACTCCATGTCTTTTTCTTTCTAAACTTATATTTGTGCAAAAGCCACAATGGTGCGAAGAACATCATCACACCTCAGTGTCACTGATAGAAAACTGTATTTTCACTGAATACTACAACCCTTGGAATAAGTTCAAAAGCAGACATATTCCATCTACTACTACACAGAATGATCACTCTTTATGAGGTTTCCCAAGAGTCAGCAGACGGAAGAGACAAAATGAGTTTGATAGGTCCAACAACGCCTTAGCCAAGCTGGCTCGCTTCCAAGGCGGGACAATTCATCTTTAATAAGCCTTTAGACGGGGGGAATGAAACACATGCTCGAATGATACAGCAGCCCTACACACTAAATAAATAAGTGGAAGTCCATGAGTAGTCTCACTAGGATTGTCAGGTTTGGGAAAAAACTGGGTGGAACTGAGAAGGGGAACACATGTTCTTGTTCACACGTTCTTCAGCCCTGCAAATAGTACTGCTTGTGTGGATATTGTGCACTCAGTAAGCTCAGATTACATTAGAACCAATTAAAGCCATGGTTTCATTTGCTGTTGATCCTTCTTAGTGAATATGGCAAGTTAAATGGATGATGAAGTTACATTTCAGATGAGTCCTGTGCAGACTGAGGGCTAACTTTCCAGTCAGCTCATACATAGCTGAGCTGCCTTTGTGTGTGTACATGTATGTGTTGAGGGATTCTTCTCTATACGCTGGTGTGCAAATCTCAGCAGGAGGCTTTTAAATGTAAACAAGAGTGATATATAGCAGGTCCAGCTGGCAAACACATGAGTTCTTGCATCATTCACCTCTAGCCCGGGTGGTCAGAATACGCCCCCTTGCTTCTCAAATATTGGATTAAAGACTGGGACTTGGGGTTCTTCCCTCCCGCAATAAAATCTGATTTTTCCAACCAATAATTCAAGCTCATAATCAACGTGCTGTTGTTACAGTCCATCCTTTAAAAAAAAGACCATCTCAAGGCCAACAGATTCAAATATGCACACAAGGTCATCCATATAAATCAACACATCTGGTCTAATGGAGTTCCTGTTCTCAGTTTTTATGCATAAATCTTAAAATATGCCCATTTGATTTGTAGCCAATACTTGTTCATCTCCAGCCATTCAAATGCATTCTTTCAAAGGAAATTTGACATACAATAGATTTAGGCCACAGCTCAATATTTTGATGGGGTTCCTACTGTATTCGTCCACCAGAACAAAGGCCATACAGACAGCATGCTGGCTGTCAGATGCATATAAGGAGAGCGCAGTCATGCCCTCAGGGTGCCATCCTCCAGCAACAAAGGAACGCGGGCACGGAGCTACAAATTCCAAGAGCAAACCAGACCAATTATGCATGCATACGGAGCATGTATTTCATTCATACAACAAAGGAATCACTAGTGCTGAAGTCTGCATATCCACAGAAACCAGATGGCTGATTACTCAATGTTCTATGGAATCATAGCGAAACTGTAGCATCCGGAAAGGCATTTAATAACTTCCCTGTGGTTGTGAAGCAATCCCAGCATTCATTTAAAGAACAAGCACCACCACAATGAACAAGCAGCATTCTATGGGTTCATCTGATTTTATAATCGTAAAAAAAATTCCCCACATGGGTTTCAAAGAGCTTTGAAATGTCACCAAGCTTACCAGAGTGAATACATCTGCCAATGAATGATCAAATTTTAAAATGAGAGCATGCTGAATAAAGAATTAGAAGATTAGAAGATCAGGCTCCATGTCTGAAATATCTTAAACATCTATTCATTGTTTATAGTATCTATCATTTTGCTATGATCTGAGATCACAAATTCAACTACTGTACCATTCATCTCCAATATGCAGAAGGCCATACCAATACCTGGATCTGGCACAAAGGTGGTTATAATGAAAACACATCTGTGCCAGTTAAAGAAGTGCCCAGTGGAACAATGACCTCGTTTTGGCCTCATTTGTGCTTCAGTGCAAACATTGACCCCAGTGACTTACCACAACAAACCTATTCCAACATATGACAGAATGTGGTGAGTCATGTTTAGACCCATATTTTTGCAATCCAGTGGTGCATAGGTGGCATGCAACCTACGGTATCCAGCATGATGAAGAAGATCAGTGTGTGTACAAAGTCAATACGTAAAACCAATGGGAATACAGAAAGTGGGCATAAAATAGAAAGATGCAGCATTCCTATTTGGAAGAGAAGACATGGATACTCAGAACCTTGGTAGATCTGGTGTACTACTAAGTCAATATCCCCTTTCAGCTCATTGTCTTGAGCACCCAAAAATGGAAGGACAGACCATATGCAGTTGAAACCCACAGCCCTAAGCTTTCTATCTTTCCAACTGCCACGTATCTGTTCCATTGTGTGTCTTTAAAATAGACACTAGATACATTAACTCAATCAAGATTCATCAGTCAAGATGTCGGGTACCTTTTCTGTAGTGCAGAGAGCAAGAGCACCAACCATGATTGGATGGCACAGAATGGTGAGGTTGTATTTGCTTATTCAGCAGTAGATGTTTCATTGGTTTGAGGGAATTCAGTGCTTCCTCTTTTTGTTGTTGTTTCAATTTGCCTATAGTAGAGGAATGTTGTTCCTTTAAGGTATGTTACAATAGTCACCATCAAACCCACATCAACCAAAATAAAGGATCTCATCAATGTAACTCACCATATATCAAATGATTTTATCAAAACTCCAATATGCGCCGACGCACCTGCACAATGCACGAATGTGCATGATATATGCGGTGCTGGAATCTCATTCAGATCTGCAAGCGATGCACGAAAACACACACACACACACACACACACACACACACACACACACGAATGCACTGGATGCTGCATATTAATCACCGACGTAGCTATAGGATGTAACCCACCTTCATGTCATTGACAATCGCCTGGAAGAGTCCACCGAGCGCGCCGCATTCCTTCTCCACCGTCTCCACATTTATGTTTTCCATGATTAGAGAGGAAAAGGGAAAAGAAAGACTGAGCCTGACACGAAAACGATGCCCCAGGTATTCCCTTCCGTTTGGGATAACAGTGCGGCTTCCCACCCCCCCCCCCCCCCCAAACGAAAGACGGGATGGGAAAATGCGCAGAGAGAGAAGGGGTAATAAATATATTTTTAAAAATAATAATAATAATAATTTTAAAAAAAAGACAATAAGATTGAATGAGTGCTGAGCCGCGACTGCTTCCCCGATTTAAAGAGAAAAGAGAGATTCACTCCCTCTTTTCCCTGCGCGAGGAGGTGAAGCTCGCAGATGGCAGTGCAGGAATCACGGTCATCTTCTCCAACCAAGCCGGACTGATGGAGTGACGGAGCGACACCGGAGCAGACAGCGCGGACAGAGCGCGTGAGTCGGACGCTGCGGCGGGAGCGCGCGCTACTGCTGCCGCTGCGTTGAGCCAGGCAGTAATCCGAGCCATGGGAATGGAAGGAGGTGGTCACGTGGAAGAGAGGAGGAGGAGAGGGAAGAGAGACATGCACGCGCATTCACGCACTGACATGCATTGAGTCCCGCACAAACACACTCGCGTACCCGTGTAATTCTATCTATGTGGGGCATTTACACTGACTTGTGTAATAACATACACAAACACCTATACCAAATCTAAGACACTAAATTATTTTTGTAAATAAATCAATAAAAGATGCGCGCGCATTCACGCACTGACGCACACAGGCACGCACGCTCACGGGTACACATGTAATTGTATCTTTGTGGGGCATTTTCACTGACGTTTGATAGCGTACATATACCTCTAGGCTAAATGTCAAACTAAAACACTGTGATAAAAAAGTAAATAAATAAACAATCATGCACAAGCATTTCCACATGAAGACATGCATACTCAGTATCGATCCGACATGCACGAACACACTTCTGTCTTTGTTGGGCATTTCCATTGACTTGCATCTTTACATTATATCTACACCTAATTTTAGGGTAGATATGTGGATAAATAGCTTATATTTACAGCATTTGGCAGATGCCTTTATCCAGAGCGGATTATCTTATTTATTCAAGTGAGCAGTTGAGGGACAAGGCCTTGCTCAGGGGCTCAGCAGTGGCAGCTTGGTTGTACTAGGATTTGAACTCCCAACCTTCTGGTCAGAAGTCGAACATCTTAACCACTACTTGATGCATAGATAGACGCATAGATATATACATAGAGAGATTCATAGATACATACATACATACATAGGGTCAACCAATTGATGTGCGAGAAGGCGGGAATTACAGACTACTACATGATATTAAATGTTGCAGTATTAGACCATAAACATATCATAATGAAACTAAAGCAAACTCTGACATTTTCTCAAATTTAGACGCTTTTTTAATGTCCGGAGGAAACGACATGACTGTGAAAAAAAGGAGCTATGGTCACCCTAACAAAAGCATTTCAGACAACAATTTGTGTTAATTGCTTCCAAATTAATGTTGCGTAAAATGTATTTGCGCCTGCACCAGGAGGTTGCTCATGTGAGCCACGACTGGCAAGAGGGAACCAGAACTATAATCAAGCAGCTGTCTTGTGTTGTCACAAGATTAATTTATTTGGTTTTAAATTATTTCTTTATTTTATCCTGATAGTATTCACATTTTTTAATAAATCCTGATTCCATATTGCCATTACATGTCTTCCGTTCCTCCCCAAGCCTGAACATACATAGAGAAATTATTCTTGCATTTAACATGATAGCAAAGTCTGATGAGAACCTGTAACTCATGAAGCAGGTTCAGAGAGTGAGGATATTTTTACCTATCCTGAATGAAGGATCTCTGCATAATTAGAGCAATTTTAATAAAAATAGCATATAGGCTACAGGAACTTTATCTCAGACTGACTGTTGACTACCTAGCCACAGGGAATGAACGAAAATATCTTTTAATCAGAAATTTCCATGAAAGACCTGTTTCATTTATGTACACTGTATACAATGAGCTAGTTTACATCAAAGGGTTTATACATTATTTAGCTCTTAAGTCTTTAAATACTAACCTAAAGAGAACTAATAATGTAATGAAATGTAATACAATGTAATGTAATGTCACAATTTCCTCATTAATAAATTAAATTTGCATGTAAACGGTCAAGATAGGGAGACAGTTGAACTCTGGAAAGGCACTACAGTGACCGGGATCCAGGAAACATATAGTTAGAGTATGATGCATCGTCTTTTAGTCACATTTGAACTTTCTCACTTACTCTCTGGGGGGTCCACCTGCTAGGGCATGCATTACTCAGCTTAAGGGAAAGTGCTGCCATCAGCATCACAGCATCAGTCTTGCTATTCTCCACAGAGCCCATCCAGCATGTCTAGACCTGCCATTCAAACCACCAGCCTCATCCATCCAGTCCTTGAATTGTACGTTTTGATCTTATCTTTCATCTCGTAACTTTCAAAGAAGGATGATCTAGATAGTTACGTGTTCTTTTTCTGTCTTTCAAATTTAATCTTGCTCTTACCTAAAATATTCTTTGTCAATCAGCGAAGACATACTCGGTGTCTGAAGTCTGTTTATTTTGTTTTGTTGTTTTTTTGCTTGTTTTTTCTCTTATTAATAGCTTTCAAAATCAGCTTTGCACAAACTGCAAGTCTAAATCACCAGACACTAATACCAAAAGGCTGTTTGGCTTAGTGACACAATTTGTACATTATAAGTTACATAAAACATAAAAAATTAGTCTACATACAACAAATTAAACATATGGCCCAACCTTGAATACACAGTGCTCCTAAAGTGATGTGGTGGTTATTTTTAATATTGTATAGCCTTGACTTAATATATTGAGACCACAGTTTAAGTTTCTTGTGCCCATGCATTCAAATATTAAGGACATGAGTGAATCTCAATGTGAATAGACTTCCATGCCCGTTCCCGACAAATAATTAACTGGAGGCTGCAAATGAAGTTTTCACAACATATTAAATTGTGGGCTCAACTTAGACAATTAGCGGCCATGACATTTAGTTACTTAGTTAATGGCCTTTTCTATGTTATGTTATGTTAGGTAAGGTCAGGTTAGGTTGGGTTGGGTTAGGTTAGGTTAAATAAAAACACTTCACTCTGAGGTACTTTCATCATGCATCTCATCCCATCCATGTTTTTCTCTTTCTTAGAGGAATTCTTGCCACATTTTTGTGTCTGTTCTTTACCTTTGCTCCATGTGCAGCAGATGGACAAAAAGGACAAAGGGTCCTGGACAGGACAAAGCAGTTTAAACTTTTGACCATAACATATGGTCCACATTCTAATGCAGTTTCCCTGGGTAAGAGACAACAGAAAATCACACTTGGGGCACATTGGGTCCATTGAAAGAGAGAGAGAGAGAGAGAGAGAGAGAGAGAGAGAGAGAGAGAGAGAGAGAGAGATGGGAAAATGGGGAAAGGACAATGAAATGAAAGATTTTGCAATTAAAATGAAAGATTTCACAGTATTAGGATAGTAGGACATTGCACTGTTGGAACTGATAGTATAAGTGGAAAATAATCTTCTGGGAGGCAATACATCACCATGTCACTGGCCATTTTCCTATCCCCCCTGAAATCACCAAAAAAAAAGAAAATCAAAACTGAATAAACAGAGACATGTTTACGATCTAAAGATTGATTCTTTAGTTTTGCACTGGATCAATAGATAATTTCCTAATGTTGCTGTCAGGTATAAAAAGTTTATCACTACCAGTTTAATCAAATAAGTCTGTGTATAAAAATGTACAATTTAATTAAAATACATTCAAATTGACAGAATCAATTCCAATATACAGTTCCACCTTTTAAACCTAACAGGCATCTTACATGACTTACATCTTACACTGTTTTTAGATGCAAAGACTTAGTTTGTCGTACAGTGTCAGAAACGCTGTACCACAATACTTTCACCAGTTGTCCTCTGGTGGTCAGATGAGACCAAAATGGAGCTCTTTGGCATCAGCTCAACTCGCCGTGTTTGGAGGAGGAGGAATGCTGCCT
>JAOUWY010000054.1:9487850-9499414 GCA_025728095.1 Prietella phreatophila | reverse complement strand
GCTAAACAATAAAGACAAATTTTCACAACCTTCTTTGCTCATATTTACCAAGGGTGCCAATATTAGTGGAGGGCACTGTAACTCTGTGTATATATAATCACATATATACGGTAGATACATATTCTATAAAAGGAGGTGGACAGTAACTGTACTACTTCACTGGTTAAAATACCGTCTGACACATTGTCCAGAAGTTTGGGAGAAGGGAAAAAAGTAAAGGTCAAGTCTAGTCAAATTTAAGGAGGAAAAAAGATCACATCTAATAATAAGTCTGATAAATTTGTTTAAATGTGTAACATGCTAATTTCTTGTCATACTTATATTACTCTGATATTTCATACCGACCCTCATCCGAACCCATGCAGTGGGTGCGAGAAAGACCAAGGGAAAGAAGGATGAAAGGAAGAGAACAGAGTGAAGATCTAATACAATGGGGATGCAAAACAGCAAAATATAGTAGACAGAAAAGTACTGAGAGATGAAACCATTAAGAAGGAATGATTAAATGGCACTTGGAGAAAACAAAATTTCAATCAATTGAAAACAAAACAATTCAAGAATTATCATCCTCACTGTTTCTCTCTATCAGCAGTGTCAAAGTCCATTCCAAGAGCTACATTTTAACAGTTGTTTTTTTTGCTGCACACCTTAATTTGATCTCAATTATCTGATAAGATAAATCAATAAATACACATATTAGAGACCTAGATACCTGATGAGCCCATTCAGTACACAGACACCATAACCTCTCCCACTCTGAGCTGTAAAATGAACAGATATGTGTGGATAAAATATAATAACATTATTGTGGGAAACATTTATAATATTAGGGTTCTTTAATTCCATCAACATTCAAATTCAAGCGTGTCTGAGTGTATTTCACATGGTGACACTGACTCAGATAGTGGTTTTATTATTATTATTATTATTATTATTATTATTATTATTATTATTATTATTCAGAACAACAAATATAACTTATCGGGATATTTAAAATAAGGTGAAAATCCTAAGGGAGTATGCATCACAAGAGCTAGTATTGTGTCCTCTATTATAGGTTTCTAATATGTGTAACTATGGTTGAATCAGGTGTGTTGAAGCAGAAAATCTTAAACTGTTTAGTGTTGTGCTCCTCGAAGAATGAAAATTTTATATCCCCCACAGTAACATGCTTCTTCTTCTTCTTCTTCTTCTTCTTCTTAAGCCCCCTGCTTGAAAATCAAATATAAAACCTGATAATTTGCCATTTTTCCAGTGAAAGTGTTTCCATCAGACTGAAGTGAAAATGTCTTCCTTAGTGACTGATAGACAACAAGCAGTACATATGCAGGTGTATACAGAAATATTTTAGCACCTAGGCATTAGCCTAAAGAACCCAGTTAAAATGAGTCCAGTGTATCAGTTTTTCAAATCAACCTTCGATTTGTCAACTATAAGCGCACAAATGAAAGATGAGCACAGAAGAGCAGTGTCTAATATCTATAATACTGCACACACAATGGCTGAATGACCAAATCATTCATGTTTTGGATTTCATTGTATTTTTTCAGTGAATATAAATGACTTGGTCAGGCATTTCACCTAATAGATTTTTTTTAACCTTATGCAACATACTCACTTTGTTTATCTAGCCTATCCACAAAACCAGCTTTCTTCAGCATATTGCATTAAATTACCCATTTCTAATTTGATTTGCTTACACGCATCAATGCATCACAGTAACACAACTCCATTCCAACAGACAACAATGCAGTATTAAACTTGTTCATGTACTGTGCAACTAGAATGTGAACCAGAACTGCTAGAGGCAGTGATTAAGAAGGTCTATGTATAACTAATTCAGATAAATTGGGTGGAATCCTGGCTATTGGCACCACTGAACTAAACCGTCACTCAGCACACACAGGTGCAAACATACACTTGCTGTATCACCTGTCTCGGTATTCGGGTCACTCACCTGTCTGTGTTTTCTTCTTCTCTAACAGACCTCTTTGCATCATTCAACAATTCAATAATTTTCACCTTTGGCCTTCTTCATGCATAATTCATATGCAGGCAACAGTCAAACATCCATCTTTTTATACTATTATTTCTTATTTTCTATGCTAGTACATTTAAAACAGCACACCGATTGTGGCCGGTGTGGCTGAGCAACACACTGTTTATGAATGAGAAGCTAATGAAATACTTTTGATGAAAATTTTTATCTTATGTTAGCACAAGTGACTGAGTGAAGATATGTTCTCTGCATTATCCGTCAGTGGCTTGGGATATGAACTGTAGCAATCTATTCTACTGTACACCAACTAGACTACAGTCTGTAACCTACATGATTTTGCTGTCATGCACCTGTATATACTTACACATTTCTTTATAATTGTGCTTCCTATTTTTGCTTGTTCTTTCCTGTTGATTAGGAGTTTTGTACCTTCACACATTTCAATTAAATTGCATCATATTTTTAGCCACACAGGTGTATGAAAATAACCAAATTATTATAAATAGAAATATTTCACAAAAACTCATTCATTACTACTTCAAAATGCCTGCTTATGAATTATCCATATAGACATTGCAACTTTCCATTTGTTTACTTACCAAAAGCTGATTAACAGTGCTAGGACAGTTGTGGCCATTAATGCTTGTGACCTAATTTCCCCAGTGGTGGGAAAAGAGTAGCTTCCATTCTGGAAAAATGATAAATATCCTGTGATAAATGTGCTTTGGAAGTCTAAGAATCACTCAGCTGTGCAGAATGTCTTTCATCTGCTTGGCCTTGAATTGCTCATCATATTTCTGCTGAAGGCCTGATTTACATGTATAATGCACCCTCATTCTCACCCACTCATACTCAAGCTCAGAAATATCAACCATCAGCAGACCCTATGCTTCCTCTTGTCATGTAATTCCTCTTGTCAGTGATGTAAGCAGGTACCATGGCAACCTGGCCCAATCTCTGAACAGCACATTTCTGTCTTCTGTATAAAACCTCTTAAAGTCCTTGGTTTTCTCTCACAGAAACACTTTCACTTTGACACTTCTGACCACTAGAATACTGCATCGATGTGACCTGACCTTAGCCACTGTCTTTAAATCACTTTCCTAGTTCTCATACTTGTGAAGAGAAATAAAGTGTGCATTTGTTTTTTGTGCAAAACCCCTGCAGTTCCTCCAATGGAGTCAAGTAAGACTACAGGTGCTTTTGTCTCTGTTCTGCTTCTATATCTTTGTCCTTTTTTACTTTAATTTATTGTGTTGGGTTTTTTTCTTTTCTGGAGCTAATCTGCTTGTGTTGCTGATGACAAATATTTCTTTTTTGTAAGATTTATTCTCTTCATTTTGTTAACTTTAGTCACTGCTATTGTAACAAAACGCACTGTGATGATCCCAGTATTAATAAAAATTGTACTTAAACTGTGTGTGCACATTTATTTAGTTTTCTTTTGTGTCATTTAATGTTTGCATGGGAAGTTGGAGAACAAATATCACAATGCAACTTGGCAAGCAGAAACACCAGAAAGCCTCATCAGTCAATTATGCAATTACTGAAGCACTAAACGTCTGAAGCATGCTTCTGAAATCAATCATGTTTAAATATGACAGAAAATGATTGGGTTCTCTGTGTTCTGAACGAAAGAATGATTTAATGTTTATGTGCTATATTAAATAACCCACTCAGACTCTTGGACTAGCACAATTTGCCCGCTTGACATATCTATTTTAAAGCCTCAAGAATATATCAACCTTATGAAATTATTATGTTGTATAATTAAAGTTTAAAAAAGGAAATGACGAACTTACTATCAATCCCTGTTAAAATATAATGGCTAGCATAATGCAGCACCGACACTCCAGTGACAGTGACAAGAAAAACATTGAAACCATTTAACTGTAGGGGGAAATATAAGTTTAATTTTTTTTTTCGTAGAAGGCAGGGGGCACTAGAGACCTTCTTGTGAGCTCCAGATATTTGGAGCTGGATATCTGTGTTAACTTCCATTTATTTAGTATGTTTAGGATTTAATCAGTTTTGAACGAGTCTTACACATCAGTATGCCATTAAAGTAAGTGATACAAAAAATTTATTTGGCTGTTTTTCTTTTCCTTTTTAGTATATGTCAGTCTCATTAGTGCAATGGATTTCTAACAACTCAAGTATCTTTCTATATCGATAATGACTTTCTTCATATAATAGACTTTAATGAGGATGGATCCTCTTAGCATATCACCTCTCCAAAGACTTCATAAACCACATCAAGGCAGGTTTAATTAAAATGAAATAAGCCACAGATAATTTACAAAAGAAATTCATCCTGAAACCACAATGAAGGCTGAAGCAGAGGGATGCTGCATATCAGTTTATCATTCTATTCTGTTCAATTAATTAAATGTGTAAAGGAACTTGTCCAGCTGTGCAACTGCAACACTACAGTGAACTCCTATTTTATTACTGACTCTGTCTAAGACCATTAAGTTGAAGCAGCAGCTGGACTCCGTTTGTATTGGTATGAAAATGAAATCTTAGGTGTCAATTACATCGACTTTGCTCCAATTAATTTTCGACAAAGCTGAATTCAGCAGCTGGTACACATGAATATCTTCACAGGTACATGTATGTGTAATGACACTGCAAATGTTCCCTAGTGGTAGTTTATTTTTAGTCATACAATATATAGTTACTCTTTATATAGAATTTCAGGCTTCACAATTATATAAGGATTCAGTTAGGTCGTGTCTCAACCCAAAATAGCAGAAAGTAAAATAAGCTGAACTTACATCCAGTTTCCCTTCCACTTTCCATACAGCTTCTGTAATAAAAAAAAACATATTTTGCATCATCTCTCTTAAGCTTCTTATCTGCTATACATTTTGGTGGTCTTATTAGGAAAACAACCATCCTCCATATTCACGATTTAAAGTAATTCCCTTCACACCATGTACACTAGATTTTTAATAGATTTAATAAGTCTAGCCTTACAGAAAAAGAAGAAAAGAAGAACAGAGGAGAACTAGTATGTTGGTTAAAATGTATTTTATTTAGGCTTAAGGCTTCGCAACACTCAATGCCAACTTATAAGTAAATGTTATTTTTCTGGTTAATAGACCTTTCCAAGGCCTCTGGCAAATAATGGAAGATGTAGAGACACATGGTTCATCCATAAAATGTTTTTCAGGTAAGGTTTTCCTGAGGTTTTCATGTCTGCATTTATCAGTTTACTTAGGCTGGTTTTGCAAGTATATGTTCGGTACCTGTCAGAAAAACACATACCTTGGTAGTTTGCTATTGTTTTGGAGTGGAGATCATCGTTCTTAATGTTTATTCAATAAAAAAGTAATAAGATATAAGATATAAGACATAAGATATATTTTATTGAGGGAAATTTGAAGGGAAATTTGTGTGTTCTGCAGTTTTACCAAACACCACCACAACAGCACAAAATAACAATAAAATAAACATCTTTCAATACATATTCTCATGTACATAAGACAGTTACATATGTAAATACACCCATTCACTCATTCAAGTCTACTAACAATGTTGGCATCTGATGGCAACTACATAGCCTACATTGCACAAATAACATATTGCATAACCCAAGTAGCCTAACTTTTATGCCCAACACCTACATTACATACATACTAGCGTTGAGAAGCTTAATGGACATAGGCACAAATTAATGTTTATATTGGTTCCGCTTGCACTTTGGGACCCTGTATCGACAAACAGATAGTAAAAGCTGAAATTCTGCTAGTATGTGGGTCAGATCAGACATAATTTTTTCTGCCTGTCTAATAACTGACTGCTCATAGGTGGCGAATGGTTTTTAACCCCCACAATCTTCATAGTTGTCTGTACCTGACAGGCGATCTGTGATTTGGACTGCACGTTAAGGTTTACCAGGCTGTAATACCATGTCTTAAAATGCTCTCTAATATTGCATAGTAAAAGAACAACATACATTTTTGTTTAACTTCATACAATCTGAGTCTATGAAAAAATGCATCCTCTGTTGGAACAGAGACTCTCAACATGGGCCCTCCAGCTGAGTACATTGTCAATACGTAAACCAACATACTTATAAGAGCAAACCTGACTAATGGGTATGTTGATGACTACAGGCATGGGATCAGCTATGGCCTTTGGGTCAAACACCATCTTAGTCTTGGTTAAATTTAAAACAACATAATTGCTGTCACACCACTGAATAAAATTCTCAATTTCTGTATGATAAGCTACTAAACTTCTATCTTTGTGCATAAATCCAAGGATTTCTGTATCTTCTGAAAATGTAATAATGTAATTCTCGGGGTTGGGTCTAGTGCAGTCATTAGTGTATGGTGTAAAAAGAACTGGAGAGCTAACCCAGCCCTGAGGGGCACCAGTGTTGATCGGCCTGGGCTCCGAGACAGCATTATTTACTCTAACCTGTTGAGTACTGTTTGTTAAAAAAAGAAAAATACCAAATAAGACTAAGCGTTAACATTCATATGTTTCAGTTTCTGAATGAGCATGCGTGGCTGCAGAGTGTTAAACATTGAACTAAAATTGACAAATAAAATGCGCGCATAAGTCTTCAAGGTGTTTACTGACCAGATGTGTAATGCTGTTAATTCCAACATCAGTGCCACACCCCTGCTTATATGAAAACTGAAAGGGATATAAAAACGTCTTGCTTAAGAAATTACATCATTATCCTCTCAAGACATTTCATGACAATGGATGTCAGTTTCATGGCCCTGAAATCATTATTCACCTTTGGGCAAGGTTTTTTTGGTACAGGTGTAATAACAGATTTCTTCCACAAGGCGGGGATGATGTGTGAGTCCACTGAGTTTTTAAAGATGGGGCACCATGTAGGTGTCACCTCCTCAGGGCATGTCTTTAAGAAAAATGCAGATACTCCATCTGGCCCAGTGGCCTTTGTAGTGCCTAAGTGTTTAAAAAGTAATCTGACCTCCTGGGGTTCTATCACCAGCCTTGCGTCCTGCTCTGTCACAGAAATTGTCTCTAAGACATTCTTTCAGTCAGAGAAATCTCCAATAAAAATCATTCAATTAATTAGCTTTTTACAGGTCATCAGAAGAACTGATGAATTTTTGAGCTGGTGTCATTAGTAATTACTTTCATAATGTTCCATAGATTGTTTGAGTTAATTTCTGTGAAACTTTGTTCAATTAATTCGTCATCTCCTCCTAGTGTCCTTGAGCAAGTGATTAATACCTACTTGCAAAATTTTCAGTTGTGCTCTGTCCCAGTTCCTAAATGCTATTTTCTTGTGGTTGATACAGTCTTTAACCTCTTTAGTTATGTATGGTTTGTTGTTAGGATATACAATTATTTCTTTCTGAGGTATAACACAGATATACTGTTCACACAGAATATTATGTAATCCATAACTCAGTACCATAATCCAAGTCAGTTCATGAAAGATGCTCCATTCTGTAGACAGAAAACATCATTTGATGGACTCTGTACTGTCACTAATCCAGACTGTTACAGTCTTGGATTATGGTTTACTTCTCTTGAGAGCAGTTTTGTAAGTGGGGATGAGGTGGTCAGTGTTTCATAACAGAGGTTTAGCTCTGTTCTCATAATTCAATTAAATTTTATTTGTATACCATTGTCTCAAAGCAGCTTTGCAGAAACATATAAACACAGGATACAGATTTTAAGTGTGTGAATTTATTCCTTATGACCAAGCAGGTGGCAATGGTGGGAGGAAATACTCCCTAAGATGATGTGTGGAAGAAACTTTGAGAGAAACCAGACTCAGAAGGGAACCCATCCTCATCTGGATAACAGTGGATAGTGTGACAGTAACAACATAATCATTCTTCAAATTACCTTAGCACTTATCAAGGATTCTGTCCTCTCTTGTGGCACATTTGAAATATTGTTGAAAACATGGTAGTGACAGTTCCAAATTGCAATGATTGAAGTCCCCTAAAGAAAAAAATTGCGGTCTCCCGGGTGTGTAGTAACTGTTGGTGTACTCATTCCGTCATGTTTGCTGCTACACTCGCAGCATTCCCGCTATGAGGGACATACACATTGCAGAAGATGATGCTACCAAACGCTCTGGGCAGGTACAGGCGTCTTAGAGTCAAGCAGATCAATTCAACATTTGGGTTACAAGCAGACTTATGCAGCGTGTGCTGTCTGTACCATTTGTCGTTAATAAAATCACAGATGACCCCCCTCTATATTTCCCGATGCTTCACTCCTGTTGATGCGGGTTAGAGAAAACCCCTCCACTTTGCACAGCAAATCAGAAACATCAGAATGCAGCCATGTCTCAGTAAACACTATGATACTCTCGGTACTCATAGCAGGCTGTAGCATTGTTCTGCAGCTCATCCATTTTCCTTTTCAATGACCTCATGTTGCCAAGTATCATGGAGGGAAGTGGTGGCCGGTTGCCTCTCCGTCGGAGGCACTGCCAGATCCCTCCTCTGCTTACCCTTCTCCAAAGACATCTCCTTGGGGCCTGGAGTCGTATGTGCTCAGGAAGGCCGGGGGGTGGGGAGTCTCCTGTAGTGTGGAGGGCCAGCAGCTCGTCTATGGTGTGTGACAGCGCCAGGGTGTTTCCCGTTCCTAATGTTTGGCATGGCTGAAGGAGTTTGCAATAAAAAGTGCCAGTAGAAGTTTAGGCAGGGTCATCATTGTTCTAAGTTATACATGCACACAGTTCCTCAATTTAAAAGTTTTAGAAGTTTAAAATACAAAAAACATAAAACTCATCCTGTGGGTCATGTATTGATCTGGAGGGGAACCAGACATGAGCACTGCTCTATATCTTGCTCTTTCCTCTGGATCTGACTCTCTGCTTCCAGGTTTTCGAGCTCAGGAAGTGACTTCTCCCTCTAGTATAGAAACCCTGAGGCTATGTAAGACCAACTCAGTGTTGGTTGGCAAAGTCTATGTGGCAGCAGGTCTCACTTGTTTGCTGCATATAATGGCAGTGTTTCAGGCCTATCAGGCAGGCATGCTGAATTGTGAGGGAGGCACCGAAGGTGAGTGTGCCAGCCCACCTCCCCCCACAGGAAGCCAGGGGGACCTGGCGGTCACAGCCTGCTCGTAGGCCGGATTTAAAAATAATAATCAGTGCCAAAAAGGCAAAAAGAAATGGTGTTGATGGGCCGCGGAGGGAGGTATGAGGGGATGTGAGGTTGTTAGGGCAGTTATTTCTGTAGGGCCTCCCCTACTCAATGTCCTCTCAAGTTTTCAGTTTTCTCTGGTCAGCAAGCTGTCACAGGTCAACAAACATCTGATGCTTTCCCTCCAACAAAATGTGGAAAGTTAATGTCAATAAAGACAATTTGGCCAAGCATGCAATGAAGAGCGGCCCTGAGGGGCCATGCAGGGACGTATCAGGGACATGAGGTTGTTAGGGCAGGTAGCCCCCAGTGCTACTGTAGGGCCTCCCCTAGCCAAGGCGGTCCCCAAGTTTTCAGTGGTCTCTGATCAGCGAGTTGTCACAGGGCAATGAAAATTTTATGCTTTCCCTCCAATAGAATATGGAATAGTTATCGTCACTAAATGACCATCAGACAGCATGGAAACTACTGCCAAATGTGCCTCCATGGGTTCAGTCTACCGTAGAAAAGTGTTACCGGGTCCAGTTTATAGTTCGAACCCCCCGGTTCAGAGGTGTGCTCGCCACAGTAGTCAGCACAGACCAGAGCCCAACGTTAGCACAGGAAGTAAGTTCCGCTTTTGGACAATGGGGCCATAGAACATGTACCTCGTTCCCTAAGAGAGGGAGTTTTTGCAGCCATTATTTCCTAGTCCACAAAAAAGATGGGAGTATGCTGCCAATTTTAGATCTGTGCAGTGCAGTGGATAACTTTTCTAGGGGTTATAAGGATTCTACTACGATGAGGGCATGTCTATCCCCAACATGCGGAGGGTCAATCCTATCAACACTGAGCAAGATACAGCTGGATCTTGGGAGACTATTGGCATTTATGGGCCTATTGCACAGGAGACCATTCAGTGGTGGCTGAGAAGTTGGGGGTTTCTTCCAAGGATGAAACCTCTGAAAATAATCAGTGTCATGCCGCGATGCCTAGGTGCTCTGAGAATTTTCGTGTCCCCAGTTTCCGGCCTTGGGTCACACTCTAGGGGTGTCTCCTTAGTGCAAGGCAGTAATGAGAGACCTCCCTCACGGGCTGGAGCGCAGTCTTAGACAGCTGTCCAGCTCACGGTCTCTGGTGTAGCCCTCATCACACGCCTCCGAGGAGACAACACATGGCCTGCTATGGTTCGCCCACTCCTCCCGCACAATTAGGACTGGACGCCATGGTGTATATGTGGCCTAGGTCACATATGTACGCTGTTCCCCCTATTGCTCTGCTCCCACAAGTTCGAGCGACAGTTTGCCAAGACAGTCTATGTCTGCTGCTATTATTGACCAGCTCGAATATGGTTCTTAGAGATAATATCCCTGCGCAGGGTTCCACAGGGATCCACTGTAGACCCAGTGAACTGCGCAATAGCTACAATCCTGGAGTTCTAACAAGAACATTTCTTAGCAGGGTGGGCTCCTTCTACAATCAGGGTTTACGTGGCTGCCATTTCGGCCAGCCATGCCCCTGTTGATGGAACCTTTGTGGGGCAACAATCTCTAACTTCTAGGTTTATGCGTGGTCTCAGGCTGCTGAGGCCCATCTGCAGGCTGCACATACATTCCTGGGAACTTCTGTGGTCCTGGAAGGTCTTTCAGGTGCCCCATTTGAGCCCGTAGAGTGGATCTACTAGACTGATTCATCACCCTCGGCCAGAACTACGGAAACTGTGGGTCTGGCCCATGAGGGGCACCAGTTCATAGAGTCTGGTCTCACAACTGAGATTGTAAAGACCATGTTAAATGCTAGCTACAGTCTTACAAGAAAGTTTCTCAGCAGGGTGGGCTCCTTCTACAATCAGGGTTTACGTGGCAGGGAACGTTTTCCAATGCTTCCAAGTGTGCATCTTTAACTGTCAGTTCTGTAACTGTTACGCACAGTATTGAATTGCAAATCTATTTACATGCAGCTTGCAAAGGTGATTAAGCAACATCAGAAAAAAAATTAAACTGTGTTGGAAGTTGTTTTCATTGCGGAGGTTCCAAAAATGAAAGTCATAAACAGCAGGTATCCTTTCTCTGGCTTACAACAGGTAATGCTATAATGGATGAAGTTGATCTGGTTTTGGTTTGAGGCCCAGTAGATCCACTGGAATGTGGAACAGGCCTGATTGATGAAAATGTGTTGGTTAAAATGTGTGTCCCAGCAAATTGAATAATAAAGACAATTCCATCTGGGTTCATCAATAAGATAAAGGCCTACACAGAAAATAAACTAAATTGTAGTATGGCTTGTGGCGAGAAACCATCGATGGATTAAAAGGGTCTCTTCTACCCTTTTAAAACATATTTAAAGTTAATAATTTTATATTAATGACCTTGGTTGTATCGTAAATAAGCTTTAAACATGTACCTCAAACTGTATCATCCTATTTGATGGTGATACGACAGTGGTGGCTTCATAGGGGTGGCTGTGGCTCAGGTGGTAGAGATCGG
>JAOUWY010000054.1:9160920-9173078 GCA_025728095.1 Prietella phreatophila | reverse complement strand
TCACCTGCATACTACGAACTTGAACTCTATGCTGTCATCTACTCCTGCGCTTGTGTCCTCCACCAACCCATGACAGTATAAAAATGTCCTAATGTTTTAAAAACATTTACAACTAATAAAATACAACATATTTCATTATATTTTGACATTTTATTTGTCAATAAAAATATATACATATTTAAATTACATATTTATAATTCAGGCACTAAAACTGTGAAAGTACTGTAGCGTTTTCATCCAGTTGTTTCAGTCACAATAACAAAATTTTAATTATAACAATTTTAATATTTTCATAATTAAAGTAATTTTATCATGTATAATTTCCATAGCTAAAAACAGAGATTGTTCCGGGGCTGAGCCCAGGTTCTTCTCCATGCATTTTTTCCAACTCAGCTTAGTCTTCCATAAAGTTTTGTTTTATGGAAGCTGTGGTAACTTAGCTGTCAGTGTATGAAATGATCAGAAAAAGTTGGATTTATAATAAAACCTCCCTCTGGTGTTGGGACTGTTTGTAGAACTACCAAACTGATCAAATATAAACTAGGCTAGCTTGATTTTTATAGCTGAGGGGAGGCACAACTAAGCTATCATTGTATGATTCCACTTTATTAAACTTTATTTATGGACTTTAATCTTGTGAATTCTTTATATTTGCATATTTCTTGAGTTAATACTGGTGTCTGGTGAAAATTTCATGACCTAATTGGAAATGTATTTACTAAAAAAAAATTGACGCGTTCAATATTTATTTTCCCCACTGTATATTGTTGATAATGAATAGATTGAGGAATAGTAAGCAGGTGGAGGTCTAATGTGAAAATATTTACAAGGTGGAGGGTACTGTATGCGTTAATGGTTATTAATCAGTTTAAAATTGAAATTTGAGCTTCAAATGTGTAAATCAACGTTTGCATTATTTCGGAGTGCCATATGCAAAACCTTCACATGGTCTGTCTTAGCACAGGGCAGATTTTGGAGCAGTTTGCATTGAAGTCCTTTTTTAGCCTAATTAGCAGTTTATTGACCATTAAAGCTGGGGTCTAGAAAAAGTGCAGTTCAAAGGCATTTGATGAACACGTCTGAGCTGTGGGTCCTCATTATCATCGGCTTGTTTCGTAGTTAGCACCATATGTTCTTTGTGTTTTGTACAGTTGGGTGGCTGTGATCTATAAGAGGGAGACTTTAGTTCTGCTAATCAAGCGGATCAAAAAAAGTTTGTGTGTTGTGTGAGTGAAAGGGATTGCAGGTAAGTCTGTGTCTTGCCATGGTAGGTGTCTGTGTCTAGCCATCTTAGGGGTTTGAGAGTTTAAAGTAGAAGTGTTCCTTCTGTTTTAATTTTACCATTGTCAGTACAAGTTCTGTGTGTACTACAGTGCCCTCCATTAATCTCGGCACCCCTGGTAAATATGAGCAAAGATGGGTGTTAAAAATTATTTTTATTGTTTAACATTTTGATATTTTGGTTAAAAAAAAAAAGACTCTGCTGTCATGGATATCAAACAGTTTTCATTATTGCATGCATATTTACCAAGGGTGCCAATATTAGTGGAGAGCACTGTATATAATTAGTAGTCTATAAATGGTGTTTTAAATGAATCTTTCTCACTTCAATCCCCCCTTCTTCCCCATCCCAATTTTGCTCTCCCATCTATTTTTTTTTTATTATTATCAATTAGAGCTGCAACATCTAATCGATAAAATCGAAAAGTACATGATCCAGGTCGTCCAAAACATGAGACTGTTTAATATTAATATTAATATGCAAACTTATAAGTGGCTTGTTGAGTCACTTGTTTAATGTGTTCCAGACATGTTTTCTTTTTTTTACAATTATATCCTTATCTGTAAATTTTAGAAATTCACACCAGTATTTCCATTTTACATAAAGCCTCGTCTTGACAGCGAGCGAGTCTCCATTATACTTCACTGAATTAGCGCGGGTCCACACATGCATGTAAATCAAACAGTGCGCAATAACTCTGTCTTAAATATTAATTAATATGTTGTTTGATGCTATATTTATAAACAAAAGAAATTGAGAACAGGAACTGTAATGCGGTTATAACATGTAATTGTATATAAAAATAAGAAGTGTTAGACATTCACAAAATAAATGAACATGTTACTGTGTTCAGATGAGTGAATGTGTGTGTTACTGCAGAACATTCAACCTCTTACCAGTTAACCCATAGTTTGTCTCTTTTTTTTATCATTTTAATATAGTGATTTAACTTCTGCTTTAAAGCTTGTGGACAAACAGTTTTTTTTTATTTTGTTTTGTTTTTTCAAAATATAATGTTCATATGTAAAAAAAAAAGAAAAAAAAAAAGAAATTGCCGTGTATAGCATAGGCAACATAGACACATTTAATACCCTTTTCATAGTCTTCAATTTGCACAATGTTTGAAGGAGAACATTGGGCAGAATGTGAAATAACATGATTTTATCAGAAAATTACAGAAAAAAAAAATTGGCCAATTAATCCATTTAATCGATTAATTGAAGAAATAATCTACAGATTAATCGATTATCAAAATAATCGTTAGTTTTAGAAAGTATTATGAATTAATTGTGCCTGCTGCATTGAAAGAATGCTGGGTGATTACGCTGTGTGTAGCTGCCACATGAGCCTTAGTATAGGTCCAGCAAGCCAATTAGCCACTGCTGATAATTAGCTTCCCAGCTGGATGAGCGCATCAGGTGGTGTGAACAAGGAAAAGCTGTGGGTTGGCACCCTATCATGTCTTCTGCTTTAGGGAATAGACAGATCACAGCATGCATCTTTCTATTCCTTTACATTTACCCTCAGTGTGTCACCAGCTGCAGTGATCAGTGGCAGGTTAAGGCAATGCTTATCTAGCCCCGTCAGTGGCTTCAACAGGACAGAGAACTCAGAAATGTTTAACAAACACATGGGCCAACTAAGTATGGTTGATGAATCCTTTGCTGTTACTGAGGCTACAGCAGTCCAGCAGCTCCAGTCACTCTGAGGTTCGTTAGTTTAAATTGGAATACGTGCCCTGGAGGTCACTTTTGGCCTGTGCATGCATGCATTTAATTTTGTCATTCTTTCATTTTTTCATGGCAGTGCAAGAAATTTTAACTAAACTAAACCCCTGAATTTCATTCCAAAATAAATATTGGCTGGTACTGAAGATCACATGTTAATTATAAAAACTGACGTGCCTGTTCAGGATAGATTTTTTTTTTAATGATTTGTCATCAAAATTCAACTTTCTTCTAATTGAGTGTATATGAATATACACTTAATATATGAATATATAATTGATATATATGAATATGAATATATAATTGAATGATTCTAATGAGTTTTCTGACAAGTTTGTTTTTAATACTTTGCTTCATCTCCATTGTTTTTTTTTCTGTCAATAGACTAAATCAGATTAAGTTATCAGATACAATAAGCACACTGGAGGCAGTGTTCATTTTCACTAGAGGTGAGCATGTGGTTCATGACTCACACCCCAAACACAGCACCAATTTGCGCTCATCCCCAGTGGAGTCGGAGATACTGGATGTGTTGGGCTGAGAGATGGCACATTTGCATTTGCTGATGGAAAATGATTCCTGTTTTATTTTGCACTGGGACCTGCACTGTTATTCAGGACACTATTGCTGTAGCTAGATGATGAAGACTATTCATTTTCACTGACACGTTTCTGCGTTTCTGTATTCACCCCTCTGTGAACATTTCTACATTTTGTAGTTTGCAGAGGTGAGTTCTCTTGGTTGCTTGACTGATTATTCCCTTTTTACCTGCTCACTGAATTTTAGTGGATGGCCTCCTGTTGAGTCACAATTGCACCATAATTGCACCATATTCTTTCCATTTTTTAATATTGGATTTTACAGATTATAATGGATTTACAGTGGTGCTTGTAAGGTTGTGAACCCTTCAGAATTTTCTATATTTCTTCATAAATATGACCTAAAATTTCATCAGATTTTCCTAAAAGTAGATATAGATAACCCAATTAAATAAATGAGACAAAAATGTTATACTTGTTCATTTATTAATTGAGGAAAATGATCCAATATTACATATCTGTGAGTGGCAAAAGTATGTGAACCTTTGCTTTCAGTATCTGGTGCGACCCCCTTGTGCAGTAATAACTGCAACCAAATGTTTCCGGTAACTGTGGATCAGTCCTGCACATAGGCTTGGAGGAATTTTAACCCATTCCTCAGTACAGAACAGCTTCAACTTTGGGATGTTGGTGGGTTTCCTCACATTCATCAATTTGCTTCAGGTCTTTCCATAACATTTCTTTTGGATTACAGTGAGGACTTTGACTTGGCAATTTCAAAACATTAACTTTATTTTTCTTTAACCATTCTTTGGTAGAATGACTTGTGTGCTTATGGCTGTTGTCTTGCTGCATGACCCACTTTCTCTTGAGATTCAGTTCACAGACAGATGACCTGATATTTTCCTTTAGAAATCGCTGGTACAATTCAGAATTCATTGTTCCATTGATGATGGCAAGTCTGGCCCAGATGCAGCAAAACAGGCCCAAGTCATGATACTACTACCAGCATGTTTCACAGATGGGAAAATATTCTTATGCAGGAATGCAGGGTTTTCCTTTCTACAAACATAACCTTTCTTATTTAAACCAAAAATTCTATTTTGGTCTTATCCATCCACAAAACATTTTTCCAATAGCCCTTTGGCTTGTCCACGTGAACTTTAGCAAGAACACAGGGACACTAATGTTCCTTTTGGAGTGCAGTGGCTTTTTCATTGCAACCCTACCATGCACACCATTGTTGTTTCGTGTTCTAATGATGGTGCTCTCATGAACATTAACATTACCCAATGTGAAAGAGGCATTTAGTTGCTTAGAAGTTAGCCTGGGTTCCATTCTGACCTTGCAAACTATTACAAGTCTTGCTCTTGGAGTGATCTATGTTGGTTGACCACTTTTGTTGAGGGTAACACTGGTCAAATGGTCAAAATTTCCTCCATTTCTACACAATCTTTATGATATGGATTGGTGGAGTTTTGTAACCTTTTCAACTTTGATAAGCATCAACACTTTTTTTTCTGAGGTTCACCTGCTAATCCTAGAGGTTCACATACTTTTGCCAATCACATATATGTCATATTGGATCATTTTCCTCAATAAACAAATGACCAAGTATGATATTTTTGTCTCATTTGTTAAATTGGGTTCTATTTCCCTTCTATTGGGATGTGTGAAAATCTGATAATGTTTTAGCTTATATTTATGGAGAGATATAGAAAATTCTACTTCACCACTGTAGATTTTAAAAGTTTGTGCTTATGGGGCCACAGTGGCTTAGTGGTTAGCACATTTGCCTCACACCTCCAGGGTTGGGGTTCAATTCCCACTTCCACAGAGTTTGAATGTTCTCTGTGTCCTTTGGGGGTTTCCTCTGGATTCTCTGATTTCCTTCCCCATCCAAAGGTGTAGGCTGATTGACATTTCCAAATTGTCCATTGTGTGTGTGCAATTGTGCCCTGCAAGGTGAATTTGTATTGAGATCATGTTATATTTTATCTGCACACAAATAAACTCTATTCGACAAATTATGTACTGTAACTGTAACTAATTTCACAGCAATGGTGATACTTTTGAAATCCGAACTTAAAAAAAATATATATTTATTTATAATTTTACTAACTGGAGTACATTGATTTTTCACTCCACTTCAAACCTATGTGCTATTCTGTGAAGCTTCATGATTTATATGTAAAATCCCAATTAAGTCCACTTCAGTTCTATTGAAAATGTGGAAAAGTACAAGGGGGTGAATAGTTATAAGGTACTATGCATACAGTGCCCAGGACATGTATTCATTAACAGACATAGTTGCACACTCTTATGTGTTATTCTTTGTACAATGAGCCCTGCCTGGCTGTGGGTTAGAAGTAGTGAAGAATTATGCTTGTTCCAGCATCTGAAGACTCGATTAGAGCTCAGATCTTTGGCTTTAATGAAACTATTCATCAAATGCACCCAGCTGAGCCCACCTCAGGTGTGTGTGTATATGTTTGTGCATAGGCCATGCCAGTGAGTATTACAGCAAGGCACGGCACATCGTAAGGGGTCATCGATCGACGACGGACAGCTTAACAGCTTGTGAATGCTTAGCCGGACTCCTTAAAGGGCTGTGCTGGAAGCTGATGTTCTGCTTTGGTCTTCCTCTCCAGTGAGCGTTTAGGACACTACTTACTACTGTAACACATTTATGTAACTTTGGATTTGCTGTGTGTGTGGGTGCGTGGATGTGTGTGCATGTGGTCAGGGGAAACTGTCTCACTCTACTGTTGCATAAAAGAGCAGTTGCTTTAATTTCTCTATTTGGTGCTGATTTTATTTATCTCAGTGTGACTTTCCCTATCTCTCGCACTCTTTGCCATGTTCACAGTGATTTATTTTGCCAAACTCAATTTCTACCTGTTTCTGCACTTCTTTTACAGTCCAAACTGCTCCACAATCTCTGTGGCTGGTTCCCTCATCTGTGTGTGTGCATGTCACTAGTTTCTTTTTTCCCTGTGCGGCTGATAAGGCTGATTTACTGTCTGATGGGGAGTATGCCCTGTAGGTTCAGTGCCGACACTCTTTTTAACAGGTCACCAATAGTGTGTGTAACAGAGGAAACTCATTAATGAGCCGTGGAGCCAGGATTTCTACCGGTGCTACTGAATCAAGAAGCAGGGGCTGTTCTCTCTCTGTGAGATGTGAAAATAACTGATGACTCCTCACATGTGCACAAGCACACTGCATACCGTAATAACAACCAGAGTCAAGGAGAATCAGAGTCCAGAGACTGGAAACTCAAATGCTTATTGAGTTAGGAGAGAGGATAGAAAGATAGAGAAAGGAGAGGGAGAGGGGGGACCACAGCATAAAAGCAAGTGGCAAGAGGAATGATAGTGAGAAACATTGCAGTTGCATTATTAATGCCCATTGCTGTGGTGAAAATAGAAGACTGCAGTGGCAGGAAGGCTACGCTTGTCGGGCATACAGGCATAATTGGGTGAACATCCCACTAGACACTGATCATGCTGACAAGAACAGACGATATGGGCTCATTGGCAAAGATAAGAGACATGTTATGTGAGCTGTGCTTATAATGATATCCACATTAGAGATCAACATTGGTCTTCCAGTGGATTCACTGGGATCTAAATCTCCTGCAACAGTGATTTTGGAGTTCCCATTGTTTTTCAAGGCCCAATCTAATATAACATGTTATATTAGATTCGTGTCACTGAGGCTGAATTTTAACAAACAAACAAAAAAAAAAGAGTTGAATTTTTTTAATTAGTTGTCTAAAATTCCCCAAATTTTCTGCAAACACAGGAGACAGTTCAAAATGCTATATTTAACTTATGATGAAATCAGTATTTAATTTGTGCAAGATGTTGCTGGAACAGGATCTCTCACCTCGTGGTATTTATGTGGATCAGGTACCTCAGCAGCTTTTTATCCTTTAGTAAAAAAGAAAAAAAGTTAAAAAAAAAAAGAAAAGAGAATTATTTTAATGAATGATAATTCTGTGCGTCAACTCCCTCCCAATCGGCTAATTTATACTTAAATGTATACTTATCCACAGTTAAAGTAGAAGCTCATTTAAGATGTTGCCAGGGGCGTCATGTTCCAGTAAAATTTTCTTGAAAAATCGTTGTCTGATCAGGTAGATGCATCTGAAAATAGGCTTTCCTGTACATGTACATCAGTTGAATGATTTAAAACATGAAGGCTGATTGTAACACCAGCTGAAGTTAAAATAACCTGCACATCCTCTTCAATCATACCAGGTTAACACGTATCGCTGTGTTAATGAGTACTGTGTGAATTTGTATTCAGTTGAATGACGACATCCTGTTTTCCAGATCTAAATTATATGGCATAGATTTCATCTATAGTGTTAGCTCTCTTCTAATTTGGCATTCTGCCACAAATTATGTGATTTAGTCATCAACAGTGAAAGCTTTTTGAAGTGATTTGTTCATTTAGGGGGCTATTAAGTTAGTTTACTCACAAAAATGCTAATCTAATTTCAAGTAATCCTGAAGACCTTTGTGAGATTTTTCCGGTGTGTGAGATTAGGGATGGAGGTAAACTCTGCAGGACAGTGCAGTGGCCCTCTAGGACCTAAAATGCTCATCCTAATAAAACAGTTTCAGTGGCCTCTTCCATCTGGTATTTGTGTAAATAAAACATAATATATTTGTTTTTGGGGCTCTGATGGACTAGAATTGGAGAGGGTGGATTGTAAATGTAATCAAAATGTTTGTGTATTTGATGTTTTATAAACGGGTTATTTCAAAAGTCCCTTCTGTAGTATTGTGATGGGACTACAGGTGCCAGCATATGCCTATGTGTATTTATTTCAGGAATTTTAAGAGAAATTAGGTATGGTCAAGTATGAAATAATATGTCAACTCGCATTGATGAAGTTAATGTTGTTAGTAATTGTTTAAAAATGACCATGATAAAACAGAGTTCCAAAGTATAAAAATATGAAGTTTGTCATTGTCATCAACCAAACAGTAACCAGTTTTGATACCTAAAAAAGTTTACATAGGCAATTTTAGCCAAGCCCTTTACAGTAAATTAAAATGTAAAATGTAACTAATGAAATGATCTGCAGCACATACTTACATTAATGTCCATTACACAATATGATTAAAGAAAACAAACAAATAAACAAACATATATAAATAAACAAACAAACATAAATAGTACTACTTATTACTACTACTAACTACTACTGATTTGGTGCTGTTTTTGCAAAAAAAAGAAAAAAAAGAAAAAAGAAAAATCTTTCTGACGTTTTGAGGTACTTTTGTAAAATGCTTGAGGGCCTTGTGCCCCATTAGTGGTCCAACTCTATACATGCTCCTGGACATTGCTATTTTAGGCGATTTTAATATTGCAGCTGAATATTGCACCAGCAAAGAATATGTCAAACCACATTTCAATTAACATCCATAAACAGGCTACAAATTACCAGCATTAGTGCTTGTTAGGTTACACTGTTAATGCAAATGCAAAGTAATAAATCTGTGTATCTTATTTTGCTATTAAAGGATATACCATCTCTATAATGCACACCTGTGGCAACATGACCTACCATTTCATTCTGTTTCATCCTGAAACTGCAGCATGGGAGGCTCCTGCTTATAGTGTAATAAACAGCCTTCCTTGGATGATTTTTTTTTCCATGTTCATCTCTATAGCATCTGAAAAATTATTTGGAAGATTTCTGTCAACTGGCATGTGCCCTGTCTATGCAACACTGATTTTGTTTGTCTCTTAGCAATTGTGTAGGTTTGTGAGATATAAAACTTGTGAAGTGGCACTAACGATAGTTTAAATATTGTTTTCTAAATAGTTTAGTATATATTGCAGATAATGAGACTATCCAGAAAAACTATGCATGATGAAGAAAGACAATAGGGGTATGGAGACAGAAAAGCAGACAGACAGACAGACAGACAAAGAGACAGAGGAACATGGATCTGTGTGTGTCAGAGGATGTGTGAAAGGAATGTGTGATGGCCGTCCTGAGATGCATGAAACGCTGCTATTCCTGGGTCCTGCAAACTGGGTGTGAAGTAAGCAACTAACTGAAGTGAGTCACAAGGAGCAAAGGTCCAACAAGAAGAGATAGTGCCCCCCCTTTCTTTGTTTCATATCACCTTGTCTATTTTTGTCATACTGACTCCTTATTAATTGTGTGAATGACATATCTGAATAAACCCTTAAGGGTGTTACAGATTGCATGTTTAAAAATTTATTGTATTACTTTTTTCACTTCCACCCCCTTTCTCACAAGCTTTCTATTGCAATTTATTTATTTACTTATTTTTATTACTTTTGCTTTATTCAATTGCACTCAGTAACAGGCTACAATTTTGGCTAGCTGGGTGTGGGCAGAAATCACATTTAGCCGATTATTTGTTCCTCTGCAGACTTCCACATTTTTCTGCAGCAGCCTGTGAAATCAAATGCTTAGCCTTTACAAACATACCAAACCACACACAGAGGCAAAGGCAACACACATCTGAATGCATATACTTTCACACTAGTACTTACACAGTTGGTCTCACACCAGCACTCTCTGGTGATATACTGTGTACACATTGGTTTACTTTGGGGCACTTGAGTTTACTTGTAAACTGAATTTTTCCTTCCCCTTCAAACCTTTAAGCTCTACTGTTATATATATCATATAAATATAAATAAGTCAGTGCAATAAATGTGCATAATAATAAATATATATACAATGTTACACTATTTATGGAATTTTTAAAATGTACTTGACCTGGCATCTTAGCCTAAATTGTTGATTCTGGAACTGAGACTGCGCAGCAAGGAAGCTTATGTCCATCAACGGAGCTCTCATTATAGCTCAATGACTGGCCTTTCTTGGTTGTAAGACAATGTCTAATGCAGAAGGGAAATTTTTCAAGACTGTTAATGACCCTAAACGGCAATGTACTCCAGCCTCAGAAGCATCTAATTCAGCTTCTGTCAGCTGGCATGTGCCGCTCTAAACTAGCTGAGTGGGACTGGATAGTGAAATGCATCCCATGGCACTGAATGCATTGTTTCATACATCACTGGTCATGATTGAATTTATTATCCCGGTGATATATTGTAATATATTCCGTTCCAGCGATATACTGTGTGCACAGTGGTCTACTTCTGGACGTGTGAACTTGCTACTAACCTGATATTTTTCTTCCCCTACAAACGTTTATCACCAGGCAAGGCTGTTCTACTTAACTGTGCGGTTCCTCTTCTGTGTTAGTGTGGGGCATGAGCTGGAGAAGAGGCAGATGACCTCCATTTGCAAAATGTCGGCTTAGCCACTGGAAAGCCAGACCACTTACTGCATGCGAGTCAATACCACAGATTGGTAGTAGGGCTCAATCAGTGATGCCATGAAAGTGCAAGAGCAAGGTTGAGTAAAAACAGATAGCAAGTAGTTCTCATGCACCACAAATTAGACTAGAGTGCACTTGAGATAAAAATCCAAAGTGACCTGATGTTTGTTGATGTAAATGGGGTTCAGTGCTACACTTTGTTGTGTTCTACATTTGTGAAGTTTTCCCTCTGGGGAGAAAGATTTTTTATTATTTAAACTAAGAATCCTTAATTATCCACTGAACCGTAAGAAAGACTATATACAAAGCAGGATAGCAGGATGAAGACAGGAAGTGTGTGAAGTTCTGTAAATTTCAGCAGGTTTTTTTCATGGGGCAAAACTATTACATACTATCAATTGTGTGTTATTTAAATGAGTTTTCTGTCATTTAAAAATCACTTAAATATAGTACTGTATTCTGTGACACACCAGTACAGAGGTAACAGTAATGTGATTTGCTTGGGCATGCTAGACATAATGTATACACATTAAACTACTGTGAAATATTGATATTGTTCATATTTGTAGCATCATGATGGAAAACTCGTCAGATGTGGCTGGATGAATACTAGCAAAAAAACAAAGTTCATGAAATTGTTAATAAATTTACCAAAAGTACATAAATATTTTGTTTACTTTTTAATCTTGTCTGCAAAGATTGATGGTAAAAACAGGCAGACTGTTCAAGGATGTTGAAACCCTTGCTAGCAAAGTGTTTCCTCACACAGTTAATGCCAGCGTTTGATCAAGTTGTTGAATCACATGTGCTATAGCGAAATGAACATGAGCCTGATAAATTCAGTTTGTAATCAGGTACCAGCTCTCAAAATGTCAGAATGTAATCTTTAAATGTGTCATGGAACGTGACGTGAAGGAGATCAGGCAGGATGTAATCGCAGTTCAAACGGAGATCTTTACTTGCACAAAGGAAAGCAAACAGAAACGAGAAACGTATCTCACTCAACTAACTACGCTAGGCTATGCTATGAGTTATGCTCACTTAGCTATGGCTAATACTAACGCTAAGGCTATGGCATAAACACAACATGAACCAAAGACTTATTATAGTCGCACTCGTGATATAAATGGCATACATACAAAGACCTTTTCGTATATCCACATATTCATTCATTCAACCGCGCGAAGCACGGCTCATGGTATATATCCACACAGTCATTAGCCCACAACCGCTCCCAGCTGCGGGCACTTCCACATACGTCACACAT
>JAOUWY010000054.1:9132275-9144702 GCA_025728095.1 Prietella phreatophila | reverse complement strand
TATAGTTCCTTGCGAGAGGCTCAAGCGGTACAGTAATTGGATAGATGGATAATAATATTAATAATAATAATAATAATAATAATAAGCAAATAATCTTTAAAAATCTTTATAAGAACTGTAATGCTGATGTTTTTAGTGCTCCATATATGTGTGTTTTTGTTTTTATTGTTGTTTAAAAAAAAAATTCTATTAGAACCATGCCACTATTCCCCACAAAACAAACCCAACAAAAACAGGGCTGCTGGAAAAATAAACAATTTTACATTAACGTTATACGTAACAAATTAAGTATAGTGCCCATTTTTAATAACAACAATGAATGGCGAAAACATGAACAATGAATGTTTTTTAAATTAATGAAAGTGGGGTTTTTTTTGGATACCCCAGTTGCCCTGCAAGTAGCATTTGGTCTGTGTGGGTAATATGGAGCAACCTGCTCTACTGGGAAGTGTTAGTTTTACAAATGAAATTTTAAACTGAAAATGTTTTTGCACAAATGCCACACAAAGCGCGCATAAACACATCAAGGCACAGACGGTCAAGCTGCAGTCCAAAGACCGCTCAGACCAATCACACCAAACAGCACAGACAGTTAAAATAGCATAGCTGACTGAAGTCCTGTGCCATTGATGAAAGCAATAGACATGTTGTTGCACTCAATGCACAGCCAGAGAACACACACAAACACATAAAAGATCAAGGCCAGGAGAAATCCATAAAGCAAACTTGCGTCTGGAGCTCCACGACAACAGGCGCGCAACGAACAAACAACAACAAAAAAATACATATAATGTTTTCAGCTACACACACAATATAAGTTGATAAGATAGTTTCCTAAAAAGACAAGACAGTAGGCACTTTTACTTTGATGAACTATTTTTGAAATAAGGAGTATTTATAATATATTATATATATATTTGTAATAAATATACTGTATACACAGTCAGTATAAAAGTTTCCACAGCCCTGTTAAAATTGCACGTTTTTGTGATATACAATAAATGAAACCAAAATAATCAGGTCAGATCGTTTTCCACATTTAATGTGATATAGCAACCAATAAATTTCAGGTCAAAAAATAATAAACATTTAAAAAAAAAAAAAAAAACTTGGTTGCATAAGTGTGCGCACCCCTTAACGTATAGGTTTTTAAAGCACCTTTTACTTGTAATATAGCACTCTTTGTTTGCTTGTTTGTTTGTTTGTTTGTTTGTTTGAGAAATAGTCTACCAACGTAGCACATTTGGATTTGCCAATTTTATTCCACTCTTCCTTGCAAACAAGCTACAGATCTTTCAAGTTGTGAGGAGATCTTGTGTGCACACCTCTTTAAGTCATTCCACAGGTTTTCATTAGGATTTAGATTTGGGCTCTGACTGGGCACATTACAAAACTTGATCTTCTAAAGACATTCCTTTATTGATTTGTGCTGGAAGGTGAACATTTCCAGCTGTCTAACAAAGGCCTTTGCAGGTTTTGTCCATGATCCCATGATACCCTCTATGTTGACTAGAGTCTCAGTTCAAACTGAAGAGAAGTAACTGCATAGCATAGCAAGTGTTTTCATTTTCTTTTCTCCTTGAAATATTTCTATATCAGATTAAAAGTTTCAGAAAAAAGATATGACAGTTTATCTTCCTTTCATAGTTTTCCATCCATCTTCTACTGCTTATTCCTTCTTCAGGGTCGTGGGGAAGCTGGAGCCTATCCCAGAAAGCATCGGGCACAAGGCGGGGTACACCCTGGACAGGGTGCCAGTCATTTCATTGTTTAATATTACAAACATAACTGCTATTTTAATAGGGGTTTGTAAACTTTTAATATCCACTGTATTTACTAGTAGTAATAGGAAAAAATAGTTATGATTTTCAGATTTCCAAAGTCTGATATTTCCCAAACTTCTCTGCAATTATTGTTGGTTAAACAGCAATTACAGATAGCGTTCATAAACAGTTGTTTCAGCGGTTGCTTTGATAACTTTTTGCTGTTTTCTCAGTTAAAAAAAAAAAAGATTAATTCTGTAATGGATGGAAATTCTCTTGAACACAACAACAATGTGGTACACATTCAGTGCTGTAGTTGAGAAATTATATGTAGTATCTCACTCACTCACTTACTCAGTCACTTATACATGTAATAGGCCATTGCAGGTATGGTCCTGAACACAAACATACACTGAAAGTAATGGTGACAGCAACATTTTTCAGGTGGAGAGAATGTGGGTGAAATTTGCCACATGTTCACAGGTGTTGTGTATGGGATGCTCGAGTAAGATACATGCAAGTGCAAGACATGACAGAAAAGGAGAAAGGGTTAGAGGTGTAAAGATGTGCATTCGTTTGGCTTCTCTCTTCACATATTGTGTCTCAGGCAGCCATGTTTTTATCTCTCTGTCAGTGAGGTCTCACTTGTTATAGCAGCTGAGTTATGTTCCTCTAAAGCTTGCTTTGGTTTGAGAGGGCCGGTGTCAGTGGTGCTAATTCTATTACTAATGACTGTGTCACATGAAAAGTACAAGAAATTAAGGTATTTCATAAAACTACAGTGGTTTAGAAGCTGTGAAATTAAATCAAGACCATCCTCAGGCATGAACATTAAAGGTTCTGACTAAGGACTATTAATGGAGATCCACAGAAACACTACCAGATTGATTCTTTTCTTGTTTGTTTTGGTTACTTAGTCATTTGAAAATCAAGGATAGTGAAGGCTATCACATGCCTCCTTAAAGACACGTAAAGTCAGCTGCCATAGCTTTCCAAATTGCAGCTGAAGCTACATCATCTGAGCACATAAAAGTCCAACCTACCATTTTCCACATGTATGAGCTCACAGACACCCACAGTGTTGCTCTGAATGAGAAATTAATATCCTTCCTTCCCACCAAGAAAGCACGGCCAATTACTCTCTTTTGGACTGCTGGCCATGGGTGGCTGTAGATTCAAACTCATGATCTCCCAGGAGCATGTGATCTTCAACTTGGGAACCCTAGCACACTCATTCTGATTATTATATCAATTACCATAACTACCAAAGCAGTTTTTCTGTTTGAACCATCTGGCAGTCTGATCTCACACACATCCAAGTTCATTCTCTACATTTTGAATGTGTTTCAACATTTTGGAAATCATTTTATCATATTGAACCCAATGTTGTTGCTGATATATCACAGATAATTAGAATAATAAAGACTGTGTATTCATTTGTACTTTGATAGCACTGCTGCTTGCTCCATGTATCCCAAATGCTAATGACTATGTCCCAGGCAACAAAAGTAAATTTAGATTTCCCAGTAAAACTGTTTAATGAATGCCCAAGCCATTACACATGACTTTGGACTATGAATGGAGCACCAAAGAATGTGAGATTCCAACTATTCCAATTACACAAATGGCCATAATGATATATAGACAATTTGTAGCCATTTCTAAGGAATGGCACTAGAGTACATTTGAAGTAAGTAGTAAAGATGCTGTATATTTATCTTGTAAATTTTTTGATTGTAAGCTAAATAAATTATTTAATCTCACACTCAGAATGAACCCCTTAGTCTCAGAAGGTTTAAATGAAAAGCCACATGAAATTCTGTCAAGTCCTTATTGTAAAAATAGTGGGTGCAAAAAAGCCCAGTGCAATTATTTTACATTTATTTTAATGACTGATTTCAGTAAAATGTATCATTATAATGAGATATCAATGTGTGAATCTATATATTAATGTGCTGGTTTGCTACACACCTTCTGGCACTTTGAAAATAAAAACAAATGTTTATATGCTTAATTTGAATTTCACATTGGAGATTTTTATAAGCACAAAGAAAATGTCTTCATCTTTACACACAGTTATTACAAAGTATTCCTAGTAACACATACTGTATAAATAACAGACAGACATTGTAGCATAGACATTATAGTAGCAACTTAATAGTGACTTCCACTGTAGAGCACATGCCACATGAGTCTAATAACAAACCATTAAAAAGGTATCGGTATTTAACAATGAAAATTGTATAATCATTTCATGTAGCTGTCTGTAAGAAGACATATATTTCATATTTATGGAACGAGTCTTAGGCATTAGTAATTTGTATCAGTAAAGTC
This sequence comes from Prietella phreatophila, assembly GCA_025728095.1. Taxonomy (NCBI): domain Eukaryota; kingdom Metazoa; phylum Chordata; class Actinopteri; order Siluriformes; family Ictaluridae; genus Prietella; species Prietella phreatophila. The sequence continues at coordinate 9,140,605 of JAOUWY010000054.1, read as the reverse complement.
TTCAGGAAAGTTGAAGGACATTCCACAACATTAAAATTTAACTGTAAATGGAAATTAGGAAATTGCTGCAGAAATAGTTTTAGGATATGCTTTCGTTTACAACAGCACTCACTCATGTTTTATTTGTTACTTATTGACAAGCACCTAGATTCTGAGCTCATGTTAACTTTTACGGACACTTCAGATGCTCAAGTTTCGAGTATTAATCATATATGAGTTGTAAATTCCAAAGAATTGTGTAATTATTTTGGTTTAAACATGGGATGATAGTTTAATAATTTTCACTGAAACAGCTGAGAGGTTCATTGAAGGACATAAAATACCTCATCACCGGAAATTGTTTTGAAGTAAAAGGATGCTAATTACAAAACCAGGCTCGAAAACTGTATGTAAAATGCAAAAAACAAACAAACAAAAAGTGTCATTTGAAAATACTATTCACCCAGTTCATTATTGAAAACACATTATTAACAAGTTATTTGATGTTTTACTTTATGAATAAAATTTATTTTTGAAAATATACACTCATTTCAACTGGCACCCTGTCCAGGGTGTACCCCGCCTTGTACCCAATGCTTCCTGGGATAGGCTCCAAGTTCCCTGTGACCCTGAAGAAGGAATAAGCGGTAGAAGATGGATGGATGGATGGATGGACACTCATTTCAAATCTGATGAGTGTAACACACTCCAAAAAAGTTGGGACAGTCGACTGTTTACCACTGTGTAACATCACCTTTTCTTTTAATAACACTTATTAAGCGTTTAGCAAGCGGAATTTTCCCCCATTCATCCATTATGCATTTCTTCAGCTGTGCAACTGTACGGGCCCACACATTCTCAATCGGAGACAGGTCAGGACTGCAGGCAGGCCATGCCAGCACCCGCATTCTCTGCTTACACAACCATGTGCTTGTAATCCGGGCAGAATGTGGTTTGGCGTTGTCCTGCTTGAAAATTCAGGGACGTCTGGGTGGCAACATATGTTGCTCCAAAATGTGTACATATCTTTCTGCATTAATGGTGCCCTCACAGATGTGCAAGTTATCCATGCCATGAGCACTGACACACCCCCATACCATGGCAGACACTGGCTTTTGGACCGGATGCTGATAACAGCTTGGATGGTCCTTTTCCTCTTTGGCCCGAGGAAAGAGGAAACACAACGACTATTTTGTCCAGAAACTATTTGAAATGTTGACTTGTTGGGCCAGAAAACACGATTCCACTGTGCTACTTTTCATCTCAGATGAAACCGAGCCCAGAGAAGTCGGCGGTGCTTCTGGACTGTGTTGATGTATGGATTCTGCTTTGCATAGTAAAGTAAATTGCCTCTGCAGCTGCGAATGGTGTTGATTGACAAAAGTTTACCAAAGTATTCCTGAGCCCATGTCAGGATATCCATTATAGACTCATGACGGCTTTTAAGACTTTGACGTCTGAGGGATCGGAGATCACGTGCATTCAGAAGTGATTTTCGGCCTTGCTCTTTATGCACCGAGATTTGACTGGATTCCTTGCATCTTTTAATTATATTGTGCAATGTAAAAGGTTAAATGCCCCAAAATCCTACCAATTTGCAATTCTCCCAGTGTTGGATTAGTCGCTGACATATCTGACCCATCTTTGCTCTTGAAGGACTACCCCTGTTTTGGAGGCTCTTTATATACTATGATCACACGATTGCCTCACCTGTTTCACATCACCTTCTTATTTCAAATTTTCACATTGCTATTAGCCTTAAATTACCCCTGCCCCAACTGTTTTTATACGTGTTGTGTGCATAAATTTAAAAATAAACTTTTACCTTCAAAAACATAAAATCCCTTGACTTTATACATTTTTTGTTTAATTAAAAGACAAAATACATTTACAAATCACTCCTCTTTGTTTTTATTAGCATTTTTCATACTGTCCCAACTTTTTCGGAATTGGGGTTGTATAAACATATGCATTAAATTGTTAAGTAAATTGGAAAAATAGAATTTGTACCATAACTACTGAGAAAAACCTGAGTAACCAGTAAGCAAGCATGTTTCCTGGTGTTAGCTGCCAATACAAATACATTATTCATTTTTATTCATTTTTACAATAATTAAATTGACAGAATTTTAGAGGTGTTACCAGGCACTTACTTGGTTAATAATGAGCACTTAGAGGAGTATAAAAGACAACAGTACTAAAAACCAACCGTTCAATACCTTATGCGAAAATAAACAGATAATATCATGACTCTATTTTATTTGTGAACCTCAAATCTGCTGCCTACGCCCTAACACATCTATAGTTGGGATGCCAATAACATTGACATCCACATTCATTTTCAGGCTATAAATCTTTGGGCATGAGATCACAGGATATCTACAGTACCATCATCCATTGTGCTTCTTTAGTGCTAATTAATGTTAACATCTGACGCTACCTGGAGAATTAAGGCGACTGTAAGAACAACTCACATTTTTAATATCACTAACTGTAACTGTGTATTTTCTCTATACTTCTCTTGAACATGTTCATAAGCTTAGCATCATATTGAGCCATGCAAATTTAGAGCTGATGTCTCAGGGTGTTCAAATCACTGCAAGAAATTCAGCTTTCCCTGGCTATCTGCCTGTGCCCTGTGTGAGCTTGTGTCTCAAGTGACAGCGACTGCTTTCTCTGCTGTCTTAAATTGGGACTAAACCATGGTGCCTGGTCTCCTGTGTGTCTGCTGTAATTGAATCCAAAATGCTTAAACCTCATGTGTATGGCTACGGTCAGAAGGCAGTATGTTTGGGTGTGTGTTTGTGTGTGTTTGGGTTGTAAGTGGAGATGACTCTGGGAGGTCCCAGCGGTGCTGTAGGCTTACTGTTCCCGAAAGTGCTTGACGTTTTTCACTCTGTTGCGTTTTAGTGTCCACAGGCCAGCGGTGATGGTCTCCGTGGAATTGATTGCATACTGAGCGTTAGATTTTCGTTCCACAATATACTGAATGCAATTCTTTATCTGTTCTTTTATGGGACTAAATTTGTTGCTGGTGCTGCTTCAAAATATCACCACTATTCATTCAAAAATGAAGTTAATAAAATACCGAAAGGCAGAATATTTGGCCTTTGAGATGTAGAGGATAGACTATTTGTGAGCTATTCAAATAGATATTAATCAATGCTTATCATTATTTTTGGTTTTAATACAAAATTAATCCATATCTTTAGGGAATTTATGAACATTTTATAATGGCAGGTCTAACTAGATTCTAGAATGTCCATTATTTATGCAGACAAAGATCTTGGCTACTTTCACAGTGTTATCGGCATTTCTGAATTGAACAGGGAAATACTGTTATTGACCTGTAAGACTGCATGCAGTAATTTAGCTCTAACCAGCGCCATCCAGCAGTTCTGATTAATCATACATCTGTTCGATTTATTCTACTGTGTCTCAAGGGAATGTGGATTATTAGACCTTTTGGTCTATAGTAATGGAGGTTAAATTTGGCGTTTTTGCAGGCTTATTATCTGCATTAGTGCTGCGTATAGTATTCAGTTGAGGAGTTTAGCTGTTTTTCAGTCGTTATTTTACTTTTCTTTTCAAGCTGGCTCAGTCACTACAAACCATCACTGATACTATAATTAAGAGATTTCCTTCTTCTTTGGTGAGTACATGTATGGTTAGTATGTTTACAATGTGTATAAAGGTATGCACTATGGCTCTCTGTCTAGAGAAAATATAATTGATTGATTTATTCAACTCTTGGTCATACCAAAGAACAGTTAATGCTCATCAAGATAGGCATGCTTTATCATAGGACAAGGTGATCAGTCACAGTACCTATGTGCATCACTCCACTCAGCATCTAAGTCTTAAACCAGTTACTCTTAAGTCATTTCATTTGATCAACCCAAAATCACAAGATACATTTACCCTGACATTGAGCATGTGGCTATTTAGCAGTCTCTCTAATCCAGAGTGACTTACAACATATGGTGTTCGAGGTGCAGCAAAGCAAAGTATCTAGCAAATATGTAAAGATTGATAACTAGAAAGAACAGAAAGTTCTAGAGTCATCTAGGTGGTGACAAAAAAGTTAAACTTTTTGCTTACATAATTAAATAAGTAAGACACACTGCAATGAAAATGGTCATTTCAAACACCATTGCTTAAACAGCTGTGGCTTGGGTGGTAGAGCGGGTTGTCCACTAATTGTAGGGTTGGCTGTTCGATTCCCACACACATCGAACCCTAAGTTGCTCCCGATGGCAAGTTAGCGCCTTGCATGGCAGATCTGCTACCATTTGTGTGTGTGTGTGTGTGTGTGTGTGTGTGTGTGTGTGTGAATGGGTGAATGAGACACAGTGTAAAGTGCTTTGGATAAAAGCACTACATAAATGCACCATTTACCATTTAAACAATCCTACAAATCAGAAATCCAAGAAAGAATACAAAGATGAACAGCAAAAAAGGGCAATGTTATACCATAGTTGTATTGCCAAGACGTACTACAATAAAGCAGTCATTTCATGATAATTATAGAGAAAATGCAAGTATAATCCTGATACTATCTGAAGAAGAAGGTGTTTAGACTTTTGTGGAGGGAGCAGAGACACTCCCCGTCTTAGATTGTGTAGATAATGTTTTACCGAGGATGGAATAGAGAAAAAAGCAACAACAAGATTTCTGAAATTGATTCTTGCTGCAGAAGGAAGTCAGCAGACTGACCTCAAAAGGATGAGAGAACTACTCATATTTTCAAAGCACTTTTTGAATAATATTTGCCTTTATCCACTGCTGTGTGTGTGGATGAGCTGTACGCTAGTCAGTATAAAGAAACTACAGCTGTCATGTGCTATTACATTTCAAATGTAAACATTATTTAATCTCATAACATCCTCATAAAGTTGAGAGTTGTGGCATGTTTAATTTAACTGTTAGCTGGTTGATGAGTCACAAAAATAATTTCACACTTGCTAAGCCACCATTTTCCTATGGAGAGAACAAGAGACTTGTCCTGCTTTGCATTTTATGCATTGCAGCTATAATTAACGCTTAATCAAACTCAAATTTGACCATGTTTGCATCTTTTCTTTCAAACATCAACCACCTTTGTATAAGATGAGGCAAGAAGCCTCTCAGTTTGTGCAGAAAAAAATGTTTTACTTCACCGCACCAAATCATTACATGTTTACTGTGACACTGTTCTTAAATAAGTGCACAGCAATGTGTTAGCAGTGAGACAGACTGCCATGATATGCTGACAAGGCTTTTCCATTTGGTCTTAAATTGATAAGTCTTTGCAAAACTGCATCTGGAAAAAATAAACTGCCTGTTTTAAAGCTTTCAGACTTGCAGCTAATCCATAGTAGGCACACTTTGATAACTTGTCATACTTTCATACCTGCATGTGCTGTGTCTGTATCAGAGCAAATATGATATACTCTTGGTTTGTTTGTTGTTTGGTTTGGTTTGGTTTGATTCAGAGTTTGGTCGATTCAGAGTCAAATTTCTTTCTCAATACAATCAAACTTAGAGTTCGCTTGGAAGCGGACCAAGACCAAAACCATTGTTTTGCTCTTTTGCCTGCTCAAAAGAACCGCACTGATGGGGAAAATGCGCCAAGGTTCAATTAAAAAGGAATGGTCATTTGATATGTAAAATCGTGCTTAGTGCAATTACTACAGAGTTCTGAAACTGCCAACAGATGTTCTTCTCTTTACTTACTTCACTTTCCTTCAACTGCACCATAAATTCATTGGATTGATTTTAAATAAACACAAGCCTTAACCACTTCTTCTTCTTCTTCTTCTTCTTCTTCTTCTTCTTCCCTTATTATTATTATTATTATTATTATTATTATTATTATTATTATTATTATTTTTATTATAAATCTTATTATTGTATTACATTTGTTTTGTTTTTTATAGCTGCCTGCCAATAATGAACTTGGTTCAATTCCAAGAATACTATATAAACCTAATTTAAAGCCTAATTTAAACCACTGCTACCCTGACCTAAGTGTTACTCAGTTAGTAAGGAGTAAATAAGTCTGTAAATGCATTGTGCAAGGTTTTTTTTGTTTGTTTGTTTGTCCTGAAATCTTCATATTTGACTACTCCCTTGCACCTGCATAAAAGTAAAAACGTCATACTTGTGATCCATCCAAAACATATGCATGGATGAATAGATTGAAAGATGAATGGATAGATGGATGTACTTTATTGATCTCCAAGGGAACATTTGGGAAGGTATAAGATTATAAGGTACTGTGGCATGAGATTGCAGCCAGGTTTCGACCCACTTTTGTTTTTACTCTCAGATGTGTCTCACGTGTGCCGTGTGGGTAATTATTTTTCCCTTGAGAAATCAATAGCACTGGCACTTGTTTGTCCCCTCAATTGATTTCCATGCATGTGCGATTGGTAAGAGCCTATCACTTACTACTCATACTACTCATACTAGACTTTTTATTGAAAAGCAGATCACAGAAGGTAAACAAAATGCAGCTTCACTATGGATCGCGCAAAAATAAAGCTTCTCACCGCAGTGAGTGAATCATGACATTTTCATTGATCTCATCGGCTCTTTTCCCCTCTCTCTGTCTCTCACTCAGTCTCATTCTCTCTCTCTTTCTTTCAAAGGAGTGCTTTCAGGCTACTAATTTTGACGGAGCACAATAATTGATTCTATGCTCCAATGCCATGTTCTCTCTCCACCTTCACACTGATTAAGGTTTCCTGAGTCAGACTAATGAGAATGCGCTTTGTCCAAATTATACCATAATTAGCCATTCTGTGATGCCATAAAGGACACACATTTAACCAAGATATTGTTTTTGTTTTGTTTTGGTTTTTTTTAACTTCCATTTATCTTCCTGTCTGGTAAAGATTTGATAGTACCACAGGGGATCAAACAGATGATAGAAAACCATCATTTCTATAAGAGAAATTATAACTTTCTCTGGGGAATGCATGTTTTGCCCTCCTAAAACAGAGCCAATATAATTTTCAGTAAGTTTCTCAGTTTCAGCACTTGGAGATACAACAGATAAGTGCAGCTAGTCGCTATGAAGAGGGTTTTTAAATCTTGTACATATTGTGTCTTGTGTAGAAATTACATTTGATGGAAGTGTTAGTGGTCACATCCCCCTGCATATTTTTATAATTTTTCTCAGCTCCTATTTTGTCACTTAGCATAGCCTCCATTTCCAAATGAGGTGTTGAGCATTCCAAGTCAATTTTTTCCTCTTCAAATTGACTTCAAAGCTACATGGATAATCCTCTCTTCCTGTGTTCGCCCCTCACATTATTAATCCTGATAGTAATCCGTTTAGGAGCTTTCACACATTACAGTTTATTGGCATTGTGTTTGAGCAGAAAGCGAGACAGAGCTTTTTCTAGCTGCTTCTTGCAGTCATTTCACCACCATTAGAATTCTACACATCTTGTTTTTTTTTTTTTTTCCTCTTTCCAATTTATTTCAAGCACAAAAATAATGAATGAGTAAGCCTCTCCTGATCAGGCATCTCCCAGCTGTTAAAAATGAGACTGCTATAGGTTAATGAAGTTTCTCTATTACCGCAGATTTCTCCCTACCTCTTGCAGAAGGCATCCTGCTGGTGTGATGAAGACTTTTCTGAGATTTTCAGTCTTAATTATTGTTCTGTTGGCTTACAGGTGGAAAAACTGGCAAACACTGAGCCGAGCGTTTTTTTTTTCCTTCTACTGTCATTTTCAGGCTAAGCTTATAACTAAGCTTACATACTGAAACAACAGCTTGCCTAACAGATTCTTCTAGAGGTCTGATTGCAATCAACATTTTACTGTTAAATAAAGGTGTCTGTCTGTAATTTAGCTCACCAGGACAAGAAGCATTTTAATTAGCATTCCAGCATTACTAATAAAGTAAATGTTCTCAAGAAAGACACCTAGAAACAGATATGTACAATTTTAAATTGCTAATTGCTTATACATGTACCATGTTTGTCCTGCAGTATATTACCCCTATGGCTATAATACTAAATTGAAAATCAAAGGTTTAATGTGTCCTGGCAATATAGCAGTAGCTTTTATATAAGGTGGTTATAATAAAATAGGTAGTGTTAAAAGCATTTACATTTAAAGGGGCCTAAAATTGGATTTTATCTACAGTATACATCTATCTTTAATGTGTAGGTTTAAACTTTACAAAAGTGTCTATGACCAGTTTGTAAAATATAAATGTTATTAAATTTAAATACATTATTGGGATTGAACAGCTAGTGTGTTCTAAAGAGATACAAATGTACACACCACACACACACACACACACACACACACAAACATATATATATATATATATGTGTGTGTGTGTGTGTGTGT
>JAOUWY010000054.1:9104417-9120386 GCA_025728095.1 Prietella phreatophila | reverse complement strand
TTTGCCTAGTTGTCTTAGTGTCTGTTTGTAGTCTGTTCCTTGGCATTAAATGTTTCAAAATCTGCACCTGCTTCTGCGTCAGCCTTGAATCGTGACAACCACTCAATTGTTTGGTGAGCAAAAGTACAGGAACAGATACGTAAATTAAAATAAATAACATAATTGAATTAAAATAAATAACATTTAATATTTGAATAACTTCATCAAGCCTGCGACTCACTGACATCAACAAATTAATGGTTTCTTCATTTGTGATGCTTTTCCAAGCTTTTAGCACATTTTTTTCCTGGTTGGCTGCTACACTAGAACTGTGATTATATGGTGTGTCAGTCAGATGTAGTGAGCGCAGAAGGCAATATTTAATGCAAATATACATATGACTTGACTTTCTTCCTCCTAATGTTTATTGTTTTAGTGACTTTTTTTTTTTTTTTTTACTTTCCACATTTAAACAAATAGTACTTATTGAAAGAGTCATAATAAAGTCCAGGCTTTCAATTGGAAAGCAATAAGTGCATTAGGTTTGTGCAATGCTGTGCGTGTGTGTGTTAGTGTGTGTGTGTATGTGATTATTTCAGCTGTCATGCTGCCATTCACTTTTCTCTAATGCTTGTCAGAATGCCTCCGCTGATCTGTTTGCCAGTTTTTGACTCCCTCCTGTACACCTGAATGCTATCGATTTATTCAGTCACATGTCAGTTTGTGTTTTTGTCTGTGTGTTTTAATACTGTTTCCATAACAACATTGGGACCATTTTATTGCTGCTGTACTTTCTCTTAATTCAGCTCTCAACTTGTCCACTTACTTCTCTTAATTCTCCTCTTCACTTATTACAATTTGTTTCCATTTTCTTCAGTAAATTGCTGAGTCTCTCTATCTGGCTTACACATCCCTCAATATCACTCTTCTTTCTGCTCTATTAACACTCCTCTTTTTACAAAGGTAATGCGAAATCTTGAACTTGTTTTGCTGTAATTTAGAAATCATACACTGTGCTGCTGTACTGTTTAAATCAGTAAAAAAAATAGATAAGAGTTGATGGACCAAGTGATGCAACTGCAGCAAAGGGCTTTTGGTCTTATTACTGTTGTAGACCAGGACCAATATTTACCCGGTGTGAGCCCTCAGGCTGGAGAACGGCAGTGAGCCATATGGTACGTCTCTAAAGGAAACTCTGCATCTCTGTACTCCACCTGTAAGGCTGCGCTATCTCTTCATCTCTCCATTAACTGCAAGTCACTGATTCAGTATGACTGCCAAATTTGCACTCCTCCAACAAGCTTCAAGATCCTGATTAGTTCCTAAATACAGTGATTATAGGCAAATGAACAGTTCCATCTGGGCCTTTTGCTGCACTATATCCTATGTTGACAAACATGATTTCAAGAGAAAGCCAAACCTGCAAATGTTTGTGTGGTTCTGTGCAGTCTGCCTCAAACTGGATACAATATATATATATATATATATATATATATGAGAGTTTCTGACATTGTGTAAATGTATGTATAGAAAGATGTCAAATAAAATAAATTATAAATAAATAAATACATATTTATATAAGGACTATGCTGTCAAATTTAAATAGTTGATGTATATCAACTGTACACACAAACCTAATGAATATTACTGAACTGAATGACTTGAAAGAAAACCATCAAAATGCAAACTATACATTAAACTAGCTATTATGACGAAGAAATTCTGCTGTATAACGAGGAGTATTTTCTATAGTAACTGATGATTTGCTAGACGATTTAGCACACACTGCACGGAGGAGACTCTTTCACCGTTTAGTTGTCATTTTATTATTTTTCTTGCTCTTTGCCTTTTATGCAGTTTTATGGGTGTCACTAAATACAAATCAGCTTTAGCATGAACACACTTTGCACTTTATGAGTGGAATTCATCAACAAATGCAAATGAGCATTAAATAAACTTTTGTGAATCTAGATGAAGTTCAGGTTGGAGTATGAAATCATTTATCGAACTTTTACTAATGCTGTTTACTAAATTGTGTGGTTGTCTGGTGAGTAACAGATACAATTTAGAGAAGGCTGATGGTTTAAGAGTTAAATGAGACACTGTGTTGTGTCATTGCAGTTGTTCATAATGGCTAGATTTATGGTGCGGTCCTTGATTTTCATTACCAGTTGGTAATGTGTGCAAGGAAGGAAAACTATAACTCTCTCTCTCTCTCTCTCTCTCTCTCTCTCTCTCTCTCTGTATTTCTTTCTTCCTCAGCTGTCACCACTTCGCTTTTTATCTTCATGGATATTTGATTCTCTTTCATATGATTATAACATGTCTACAGAGACTCTTGCTAAAACTTCATCTCTGCTGTCAACAATGTAAGGTGGCAGGTGCCCCACTGTCAGTGCCAATCAGAAATCACGGTCCCCACAACTCGACATGTCAAGCTGCATACGTAAGCACTGACATGCAATGTTGGGTGTTGAAAAAGCAACAGGAAGGACGGGAGTGTGAGATGGAAAGGAAAGGTTTCAGGGTGCCTTTCCTTTTTTTCTTTCTTTTTTTTTTTTTTTAAGACGACTGATTAACAGGTCCAGGGCACAAACCTCTGAGAAATCTTACATCAGGCATGCCAAAACACCTCTAATGAATGATATATTCACAAGTTTACAAGTCAGAGATGCTAATTGCCACTCATATTTCCACCTGTACCGTATTATTGTTTGTCCAAGTATAAACCTGTATTGTTTTTAATGTTAATATACCTCTGAACATATCCTTTTAATAGAAAGAATGTATGCATAATATAGATGTAATATGAAAATATAGATAATATAGACATCTTATAAACAGCAGGATCTATGAATATTCATGAATTAGCATGTTGGAAAAGTCAAGAACCAATGGGAATATGTTGAGCAATTATGTCGACCCAAATATGTTGATCAAAATCTGCAAAAGCATTATAGAGCAGCTGAGAAAATGCATAGTGCATGTATAACATGTAGAGCATATGTTGGAAATAATAAATGCATAATTCAGTGTATGTAGTTTTATTCTCATTGTTTCCTAACATTGTGGACACTTTCCATATGAAATTCCAGTGCATTGTGCACTGCTTGTGTGTGTTCTTTATTCTCCACGTTTCTGTTGTTTATGTTGTTTTATTTTTAGTATAGTCTCCACCCCTGTCCTTCTATTGGGCGATTACACTATTGTGTTCATCTGTTCTGTGTTGTGTAGTGCTGTGCAGCTATTTCAAAAGAGAAAGCACAAACTGTATAAATACATTGAGGACAATTGAAGATTGATGAGTGAGTAATAATGCATCGATGTCCTCTTGCTGCAGGTCCCGATTGGTATTTGCTAAGAGTTGAGCTTACAATCCTGGATGTCAATGACAATGCTCCAGAATGGACAATGGTACCCTTACCCTACCTGGCAGTGGTGTCTCCCAGCGCAGCCCCCAGCATACTCGTGTACAAGCTCACGGCTCGGGACGGTGATGACGGCATCAATGGAGAGGTGGAATACTTCCTGTCTGATGGTAAGACAGCTCCTTTCATTGCCAGCTTTTATATTGATAGGGCAGGCCGATGCAGAGACTGTGTTTTAAAGCATAACCAGATGAGAGGCAGTCAAAGCATGTCAGACAGATATAAATATAGCAGCCAGAGAAATTCATGCTCAGTTTTTAGAAATAACAAAATTGGAAAGATAAAACATACAGAAGGTACGTGTGGTGATTAAATAAACAGGAGTTAAAATTGTGCAATGAAATGGCAAGACTTCAACAAATTGAAGCTTTTCCTTAAACAGAAACAGTTCTGAGTCAATAATATTTACAGTATATTTATCAGACATGCTAATCCAGAGCAACTTACAGAAGTGAAAACAAATAAAAGTGCAAAGGAAAATCCACACTGAACAACTTGCATAATACAACCCCAATTCCAAAAAAAGTTGGGACGCTGTGTAAAATGTCAATAAAAACCCATTCACAATAGAAATCATTTAGAATTGGGGTTGTAATTTTTATAATTAGCATTTGATGTTCAAAGACATCTAAGATTATTTTGTAATGAAATTCTGATTCATGACTTTTTTAGTTTTTTAGATCATTTTTAACATGTTGACCTATTTTCAATATGCATTATTGTTTCCCACAATACCATTCAACTACCTATTATAGTGACACCAGTGGGATATAGCTTTTGCTTCATCTCTACCTAAAGAGACTGATGCAGCAGGGCTTTAGTCCTTTAGTCTGTCCAGCTCTCTCACCTCATCTGTCCACTCAAACAGATCAGCTTCCAAAACTTAAACTTTCATGTTAATACCATTCATGTCAATGCCATTTTGCTTGTAATCTTGTTGAGCAATGCTATCTAGCTGAGTGGAGTCTGCTTTCTCCACTACTTCATTTGGTGAAAATCTCATATTTTTCACATGGTGAATGAAAAAAGAAGCACTTTCTGTTTTGTTTTTAGGAGCTAATAGAGCGATACCTGTCTGTTATTCTTATGTTTGAGATTGTTTAAATTTATTTTCTCCTATGAAATGGCATTTATACTGCTCTAACAATGTCTCCATGTGAGACCAGACAAGCAGACATCCACTATCTTCTCATGGCAGTGAAAAAAAAAAAACAACCCAGCACAATCCAGAAATTAGACCCAGAATTGCTAAACACGTCACAAATATTTCAGTTTAAACATATTTAATATTTCAGGGTGGAGTCTTCCTTTAAATACTTATTGTCTGGTGCCATGACAGATTTGTCATCACTCGGTAATGTGTGTCCTGAGATAATTTGCCTCATAGGATAAATGAGAATGTGACTAAGTGACTTAATGCACTGCAAATTACTGTACTGTACTTTTATTGTAGGTGGTGATGGCCGGTTTGAGGTGGACAGAAAGACGGGTCATGTGCGGACCACGGGTTTGCCTCTGCAGAGGGACAGAGAATATTTACTGACTGTCATGGCTGCTGACCGCCTGGGGAGTCGCAGTCTTCCTGCCATCCTTTCCGTGATAGCAGGACTCAGAGCACCACAATTTACCAACGCCTCCTACACAATATCCATACCCGAAAACACGCTTGAGGGACAGCCGTGAGTAATGAGAGGGCACACAAACGCAAACTAAACTAATCTAACATCATGCATAGAAAATCTCCCATACTGTGTGAAATACTGATTGCTTACCCAATATGAGTCACAAATTGCTCATCATCTTCATCTTCATCATCATAGCAGCGACATGCTCATCTTTTCCCCTGTGGTGCTCTATCCCCTGCCCGCTGAAGCATACAGTCTATGCTCAATAGAGAGCATGCATGGCTCATTAATGACTCGGTTTGTGCAGCTGTATGATGAGAAGCATTAACCATATATGACACATGATAATTCAGCATAGTTGTGCTTATCACACATGCTCTCACAATGCTATAGTTATGACTGTGGAGTGAAAATTGAGCAGCTGTACATTTAGTCTTAGGTGTATTTCTTTATTTATGTACTTTTCTGAGGCAGAAAGTAGATAATGTATGTCTTTGTTTACTCTGTCTATGCTGGCTTCATCCAGCAATTAATTTCCTTGGCTTGTGTTTTCGCTATATGAGCTTATTTGTAATTACATTTCACAAAAATAAACACAATCCCTACAACTGGGAGTTATAAACTAATCCTAAAAAATAGCTTCTCATTATTTGCATTTGCCTTACATACCATGTGTCACAGATACTACTTTTACACCATCAATTCCTAACTTTCTTTAAAATGGAAAATTCATAACATGCATACCATGAGGACATACAAATACAACAACAGCAACAAAAATAGTTAGGTATTAGCAGCCTGGTAATTGTAGGTTAATAAAAAACAAGCTTTTCTGAGTGAAAATGCCAGTCTGATGAAGAATAAATATATTTTGGAGTATCTTGCATGTGTTTATTGTTGGATAACTTTGAAATTAAGTTAGCAGACATTTTTGGTCCCGGTATGGTGGAATTTAGCAAGTACAGCAAGTGTGATTTGGGCCAAACTGGACTAGTGTATTTGATGAGCAATTTTGGAATTTAGGTGCGATGGAAATGGTCAGTCAAAGTGGCTTAGTGGTTAACACATTTGGGGTTCAATTCCTGCCTTTTCCCTCTGTGCATGGAGCTTGCATGATCTTCCAGTGCCTCTGGGGCTTCCTCTGGGTACTCCGCTTTCCTTAGCCAGTCCAAAGACATGTGCTGTAGGCTGATTTCATATCTGTTAGTGGCAAAAGTATGTGAAATCTGATATTTTAAGTCATGCTTATGCAGATATATAGAAAATTCAAAAGGGTTCACAAACTTTCAAGCACCACTATAGGTTGGCACCCCATCCAGAGTGTCCCCTGCCTTGTGCCCCAAGATCCCTTGGACAAGCTCCCCGCGACCGTGTGTAGAGTATGCGGTACAGAAAATGCCTGGATGAATCTTTTGCCACACAAAGGCTAAAAATAAAATATTCATGAATCCAAATATTTAAAACATGACCACTTCAGTGTGAGTAGAGTCCACGTGGAAGTGCAAGAAGGCTGTTCTACAGGTGGTTCTTCTGGTTAAGATGAGGAACCTGGAACCTTATTCTGCTTTCATAAAAGAAGTGGTAAAAATGGAATCAACATAGTGGTGATTAAACTATTCTTAAATTTCAGTGCCTTGAAAATCCTGACAATGCTTTCACCTGCCACATCATACTTATTTTTAACATCACCCTCTTTATTTCTTTATTAAAGCACATTGTGAACCATATTAAGAGTACATGAGGTACAACTCTTTAATCACCCTCTACTTGCTACTAGCTACCCAGTAAATTATTTTTAGCCTAAAAATGAAAGAGGAATGATGAAAAGCAAGCAGTGGAGAGTTTTTTTTGTAATATGAATTGTTTTAAAACCAAGAACTGTTTTGAACAGCTCGTTTGCGTATACATTTTTCCTTTTTTTAAATAAAAAATGAATGAACACACAGATGTGATTGTGCCCTGCGATGGACTGGCACCCTGTCCAGGGTGTACCCGGCCTTGTGCCCGATGATTCCTGGGATGGGCTCCAGGTTCCCCGTGACCCTGAAGAAGGAATAAGCAGTAGAAGATGGATGGATGTATGGATGGATGAACACACAGTAAACCACATGCCTGCATTCCCTCCTTGTATCTGTAATGAACTATTCATCTCATCTCCCCTTCCTTCCAACTTACTCCATCCCTTACTCTCTCACACTTCTCCGTTTCTTAGTGTCAGTAATGACAAAGATTATATAGGCAGCCATGTTGGCTGTTGTCTGATCAGTCTCTGGACCCTCAAGGCTTTCATCACCAGTTTCAGTCTGTGCCCGGTGATTGTTTTAGGCTATAAAAGAAATGATGGTTGTGAGCTTTGTTTATGCCCTCAGGCATGCAGTGATTAAGATTAAGTGTCCCGGCACAAGTTGGCTCACAGAACTCCTCACAGAGGTTTCTCTGGGGTGGTGTTACCATGATACTCTGTGGGATAAATGGATAAATGCTTGTGTATGGGGTTATCTTTGTCAAATTCAATTTGCAAAATGTGTACTCTTCCATCAACACTGCTTGATGTTGTTATGGCATGCTTTTCAAGGGAAAGAGATTTTCTTTCATTTTATACTTGGATAGAAACTTTCAAGTCACTAGGTTGTAGCTTTGACCCTTCATCTTTGTTGTAACATCTCTCTCTATTTCTTCTTCAGCTTTCTGGTCACTCCGGCGTTGTCTTTCCAAAAGGAGCCAATCAGCTACAGCTTGCTTATCAACCCCAGCAGCCTGTTCAGCATTGATCAGGAAAGTGGAGAGATCAGCCTGACCCGCAGTCTTGACTATGAGACTGACCAGCACCGCTACCTGCTGCTCGTGAGAGCCAGCGAGAACAAGGAGAGCCTGAGCAGTGCTGCAGAGGTGAGGCTTAGCAGAACCAAGGCTAGTATTTATCTGCAAAGAAGAACACCAAATCAAGTCACACTATTGTATTGTCAATATTTAGCAGGGCAGGTATATTGGTCATGGTGCAGACGATTAAATTAATACTTTAAGGTAGTTTTCCTATAATCTGTACTATACAATTTCCCTGTACTGAGAAAAGAAAAGGGAACGTGTTGACTTGGAAATCACATACAGTGGCAGTCTAAGGACAGATGTTTGGCGGTCAGTAAATATTTAAAATACTATATTAAGTATACATGCCAAAAAAAGTTACTCTAAATAAAAAGTTGACTCTTTTTTAATATTTAATATTTGTCATAATTATTGTCTGTAGTATTTGCCCCTATTCTGGATTTTGATGGATGCTGGACTGTTTCTTTAACTGAATAGGAGTCACCACAGTCATGTTATTGCTTAACCTTGTTCATTCAGTATGTGTCTGAAAGTTTAGCTTTTTTAAAAATTTTTTACTTTGGCTCTTGTGTATCTTTACTCCATGTCATTGAATAGATAGTCATCACTGAAAAGACTTTCCCTTCTTGTATTCAAAACCAATCTGACAGTCAGTTTCACTGCTTTGCACATTCGCACTTTATTGGAAACACGCATTCATTGAACAATTTGATGTCTTACTCAGTGCGATGGTTCTGGACTATAGAAATTGTGGTTCAAATGAACCCTTCAAGTCTATTGCATACTCTACTTTCAAACCTCATATTTGACTGTTGATGGCTCATTTCTCTGGGAGGCTTTTATAGAATTTAACCATTCAATGTTTCTTGAAAGTCTATATCACCCACTGATGTAAGACCTTATATAATACAACACTTTGAACAGAGTGCAGCCTGAAAGACTGTATTAAAACTTACATCAAGGGATGACAGTAGTTTTCTATGCACTTTAACTGAAGCATGACCCTATTTTATTCCTTATTTTATAGCCACTTTCTTTACGTGAGGTTTTTGTGGATTATGTTTTACAAAAGTTGCAACAATATTTGATCAAAGCATACATTTGACAGCTTTACTGTATGTGTCAAGTTTTGACATATAGAATACTGTAGACTACAAACATTTTTTAATTTTTTTATTTTAGAGCAATTCTGGTCCAACTAATAAACTTTTCATACATTTTTTCCTGTCAAGTTTGCAAACAATTAATATGCCATGTATATGCCAAGTGAATTTATATGTATATCCATAATGCCACTTAGCCCGTAATTAATATACATAGATGGCAGATTGTATTCATGAACTGTATCCATTTCAAGCCAGATTATTGTCTAATTGTGTGGCTGAATTAGAGAAAAAAAAAACAGGTCTAATGGCACTGATTTAAATCTGTGACTGATAGTTATAGGCTATACCTCTAACAACAACATGATGCTTGAAACTCAAGTCTCGCTTTGGTGCTTCATGATCTGTGCTGCTCAGTGATCCATAGGACTTTCTTGTTCTAAGGCGAGTCAGTGAAGCACACAGACATGTGGTGGGGCAAGAGGATGGCACAAAACAATGCCAGTGCACTCAACTGCAAACACCAAGAGGCCTTGATAAGTGCAGTACAGGGCAATGAAATGACGGGCAGCTGTTCCTCAGATCTGTCCAATCTGTAATCTGAAGTCTTGGGGTCAAAAGAAAAAAAAAATACAGACTGAGAGAGAGACAGAAGTGAAAGTTGGACCATGAGATATATTACAACTCTTCAGTCATCCTACATGCTTTTGTTTATTTTCTCAGTTCATGTCACATTTCGCTAGCCATGTTTCCATACATGTATTTTTCATGCGAATTTTGGGATGTCTCATAAAAAATGCAAAACAATGCTGGATGGAAACAGTAGATGTGAATAAATGCACAGACAGATTTTATTTTTTATTCAATAAAAAGACATGCACATTAAATACGATACACAAAACACATTTAGCAAATAAATTCCTCAATGCGCATCAAAAAAGTAATGTGACTTTGCCTCATCAAATCATGTGATTGGATATTTGGCTGATGTGATAGGATATTCAGTGTAGGTGGCCAATTTATACAGCGCAATGGCAGTGCGTTACTTTGTTTGAACTGGGATGCAGTGGGTCGGCATAACTGGACTAACCAGCGGACCAGTTTAGTTGCACAGCATCTCAAATGTTGAGGTTTGAGACAGGTTTGTCTTTGAGACAGATGTGTTTATCGTAGTATCACAAAGAGCTTGACACCTTGATCTTTCCCATTCATTATTTTTTAAATGTACTTGTGATGCTTGTTATGGACTTATTATGGAATTCAGAGTCATGATTCAGACATTCATATCATATTAGGCGCCCGGTCGTTTCTGGAGGAGCTCAGCCTATTTTGATCTCCTCTGTTTTGAAAGTTACTAAGCAACTGTCCATGGGCTTTGGAGACACACTGTCTCTCTCACATACACTCCTACACACTTCCTTTAGTGACAACAGTAATACAGGAACAAAAACACTACTGAGAATATACTGAGCACCTTATCTTTCATGGAAAAGCATATGTGAATGAAACTATAGAAAGACATGGTGGGAAAAAGAAACATTTGTTGCTTCAGCTTGTAACACACTGAGTATTACTATATATACAGAAACTCCAGGTGATGTAATATCATTGTAATTAGTAATCATTTACAATGTAAATCAATCTTTCTGGAAATGAGCAATTAAACTAAGCTGTTCCTTTGAATTAATGGGCTACTGTGAACATTAAATACATTACGCACTGAAACTGACAAAGTAATATACACGTGGGATTTACTGCAGCTGTCACTACCTGTAAGAGCCGTTCTGTTGAAGAAAATCAATTATCAGCTTCTGTCCAATCAGAATCGAGAAGTCAGCAGCATTGCGATTGAGAGTGGGTTGGGGAGGGGCTTGGAAGGAACCAAAACTGATGCCAGTGCAGACACAATTAAGATATTTAAGAGTAATGCCACCTTTTCTTTCTTGAACTATAACGGATAACCATTTACCTCACTTGCTGTAACATGTTAACAGTTTTTAGTAAAACACTGAAAAGGAATATATAAACACATAAAAGAAGAGCACTTGACTAGAAAGCTTAGTCTTTGAACCAGAAGCATAGCAGAGAAGGAAAATGTTAAACTCAGAATGCAAATGAACTTGAACTAGCTGGGTTTCAAACAGAGGAATTGAACTTAGGTCATACAAACAATACAACTAGAATTACTGTCAGCATATAAATAGAAGTACTAGGAAATGGCAGCACAAGTGCACATGGGACATGCAATGCTGTGTGACACCTTGAGTGTGTTTTTATTAAAGTCCTTAATTAGCAGGGATAAGGCTGCAGGTGTTTATATCTGCTGCTGAGAGCAGGACAGTTGTTGAGGCGTGCTGTGACTTGACTTTCATTACACACTCTTCTAAAGACTACTGCTGAGATGCAAGGGATGGAAGCCATCATAACCAACCAGACATAAGTATATTAAATTTTTTTCCAGCACCCCAGATATCTTGGTACTGACTCTATCCTGAAGTTCTTGCTCATATCCAGCGGTTTATCTTGTATGTACTGTGTATATGTCATGATTCCCCTGTGAAGCAGCACGCTTTAAGCACTGATGCGTATGCGCCTGCTTCTATGTTGACAGCAATGACATTCCGACACGTGCATAAACACGTGTCTTCTGTTGTTGTTGATGTCATGTCTCTGCCCCATCTTGTCGTGTGTTGTCTAGTCATGTGTGTTATTGTATTGCCCGCAGCTTTTAGCAGTTGCGGGGCTAATTATGCCGGCATATATACCGTGCACCTCGCTACACTCATTGCGGATTATTAACTTAGAGTATCGTAGACTTTAGTTTAGATGTTTGTTTCCATAGTCCTGTTTCATGTCATGTTTTGTGTTTAGATTAGTTAGTCTAGGTTACTGGTTCTCTGCTACATGTCCCTCGCTCATGTTTATGCCTGTTTACTGATCACCTGACCTTCGCTTGTTTTTGGATTACGTTACGGATCACATTTTGGATTTGTATGCCTGTCTCTCTCCTTAAATAAAACTACCTTTCTTAACTGCGATTGCATCCGTCCTTTATCCGCTCCATCACGACTTGTGACAGAATAATCTGCCTTACCATGGATGCAGCACGAGGACGAGTGAGAAGGCACGCTTCAGAAACCGAGGAAGTAATAAGACCATACCGCATCGGGGCATGCTCGGATTACTGGCCGCGTCGTTCATCCGTGCAATTTCCCCAGAGGTATGACATCGAGCTTCCACTAGAGACAGCGGGATTGGGGAGCTACCCGCTGGAATTTCTGATGAGCTGCCAGGTGTATTTTTGCAGCCTGTCATATCCCAAGCCTTCTCAAAGACAATGGATTGGATTCTTAGTGTCCAGATTTTGCGGTCCGGCCCGTGATTGGGCGGAGCAGCTGGTGAGCCCTCCATGATGTCACACAGTTTGCCGAACTTTTCATGGATAAGTT
Organism: Prietella phreatophila; assembly: GCA_025728095.1. Lineage (NCBI taxonomy): Eukaryota > Metazoa > Chordata > Actinopteri > Siluriformes > Ictaluridae > Prietella > Prietella phreatophila. Next base: position 9,107,976 of record JAOUWY010000054.1, on the reverse strand, counting down.
CTCGCAACCCGGACAACTTCGTGGACTTGACTTACTGGGGTGGAGAGTTAATGGACAGCCCCAGCCAGACCCGCCATTCAACATCTATTATGAGGAGATAGACAGGGCAATCACCACTCATCCAGTTAAGCGGGTTCCATTCATGTCCAAGTCTGCTGACCCTATTCTCCGAGTTCTGCTCATCTCCAAGTCTCACGTCCAAGTCCAAGCCAAGTCTCAAGTTCCAAGTCCAAGTCCAAGCCAAGTCCAAACCACGTCCCAAGTTCAAGCCAAGTCTCAAGTCCAAGCCAAATCTCAAGTCCAAGTCCAGTCTCAAGTCTCTGACATTCGAGCCCAAGCCAAGTCTCCAGTCTCTGACCTCCAAGCCCAAATCCAGTCTCAGATTTCTGATGTCCAAGTCCAGGCTCAGATTTCTGACATCCAAGCCCAGTCTCAAGTCTCTGATGTCCAAGCACAGTCTCCAGTCCCATCAGTCCAGGTCAAGTCTCAAGTTCCTGACGTCACGTCCAAGCCTGCTGATACACACCGCCAAATTCTGCTCACGCCCGAGTCTGCTGACACAGACAGTTGAGTGCTGCTCACGCCCCAGTCTGCTAAGGCTAAGGTTTTTTTTAAGGGTGGCAACGAGGACAGCAGAGCTCCAGCCTGAGGCCTACGGGGAGGTCTCAGCTGTGGAGCTCCTGCCAGCCAAAGAAGCTGTTCTGAGGAAGCTGTTCTGCTGTCCAGCCCAGCTGAGGAGGCCGTCCTGCTGCCTGTGGTCGTCGCTCAGTCTCCACGCTCTGCTGAGGTCATCGCTCAGTCTTCCCGTGCAGCTGAGGTTGTCACTCAGCCTTCCGGTGCAGCTGAGGTCGTTGCTGAGCCTTCTGGTGCAGCTGAGGTTGTCGCTCAGCTTTCCGGTGCAGCTGAGGTCGTTGCTCAGCCTTCCTGTGCAGCTGAGGTCGTCGCTCAGACTTCCTGTGCAGCTGAGGTCGTCGCTCAGCCTTCCTGCACTGCTGAGTACACTGCTCTGTTTGACTACTCTGTGGAGGACGGTATTCCGTTCACCTTCCCAACAGAGTACAGCACTCTGCCGTCCTGCTCCGCCGAGGATGTTGCTCCGTTCTCCTGCTCCACCGATTGTGGTCATCTCGCTGCCTATCTGTTCAGCCAAGGACGTCGCTCCGCTGTCCTGCTCCACTGAGAACGTCGCTCAGCCTGTCTGCCCGGCTGTGGTCATTGTTCCACCTCAATGTTCGGCCAGGGACGACGCCCCGCTCCCCTGCTCCACCAAGAACCAGGTTTCTTCCTGGCGCTGCTTGGGACAGTCAGCCCAGGGGGCCGGGGCCGCCGGTGGGGTGGGATGACTCATGGCACTCCGGGAGGAGTTCCTTTGTGGGGTTCTGTCATGATTCCCTCGTGAAGCAGCGCGCTTTAAGCACTGGTGCGCATGCACCTGCTTCTATGTTGACAGCAATGATATTCCGACACCTGCATAAACACGTATCTTCTGTTGTTGTTGATGGCATGTCTCCACCACATCTTGTCATGTGTTGTCTAGTCACGTGTGTTATTGTATTGCCCGCAGCTGTTAGCAGTTGGGGTGCTAATTATGCCGGCGTATATACCGTGCACCTCGCTACACTCATTGCGGATTATTAACTTAGAGTATCGTAGACTTTGTTAGTTTAGATGTTTGTTTCCATAGTCCTGGTTCATGTCATGTTTTGTGTTTAGATTAGTTAGTCTGGTTTACTGGTTCTCCGTTACCAGTCCCTGTTTATGCCTGTTTAACGATCGCCTGAACTTCGCTTGTTTTTGGAGTACGTTACGGATCACGTTTTGGATTTGTATGCCTGTCTCTAAAATAAACATCTGTTTATACTGCATTTGCATCCGTCCTATCTCCGCTCCATCACGATATGTGACAGTATATTGGTGGGAAAGTGGTTTGGTTAGAAAGGTGAGTTCAGATAGTGGCACTGCCAAGCTGTTGGGCTCTTGAGCAAGGCCCTTAACCCACATCTGCTCAGCTCAATCAATTGGTTCTTTTGATAAAAAGGCTCTGCCTAATGAATAATTGTCAGTGTGCATTTCTTTCTCACTATTGGTGTAAAATTCAAACCGCTCCATTCAGCTGATTGCATGTTTTCTTAATTTTATTCTCAGCTTAAATGAATCAAGGTTTTATCACACTGTTAATGCAAACTCAGCTGTTGGGATCTGTAACACTAGTAATTCACTTTGTATTTGCATACCGAGTAAAATGTGGGAAGAATTGGTTTTCAGGTTTGGAATGCCTTGCAATGTATTGTTTTGGTATTGAATTCTTTAAATTAATTGTCAGAAGTGAGTTTGGAATAAATTAATGACAATGTTAGTACTTCATATTATTATCACTGTACTGTATACTTCTTTAATGTATTGTAATTGATACTTAATAATAATGTTATTATAATGCTTGGTGCTCACTTAGTAAATTTTTACAGTTATGGCATTTGGCAGATGCCCTTACGCAGGACAACTTACATGCATCTCATTTATACAACTGAGCAGTTGAGGGCTTTGATCAAGGGCCCAGCAGTGGCAGTCTGGCAGAGCTGGGATTTGAACTCATGGCATTCTGATCAGTAGGCCAATGCCTTAAACACTGAGCTACCACTGCCTGTTATATATGGAATATCAGATAGAGCTGAGAAGTGGAGAGATAACACAAGGTAAAAATCAAGAGATTTCAAATTTTCCCTAAAAAGTATATTTGTACCAATTAACTAAGGTAGCTCAATTTTGCAGGGTTACTACTGAAATGCAATGTAGCCAAAATAGCTTCCTGTGTGGTAAGAAATCAGGACAATTACTGCCAAATCCTTCCTGCGTGCTCCCTCGCCCCCTATCCCCAACACAATCAATGTCTTTCACTAGAACTTTGTAATACCATCTCATTGCACCCTTTTTTGTCGAATTCCTTTTTATCTCCATGATTCACTGTGCCATGGTTCATATGCAACCCATTATGAGTCTCCAAACACACACCACTGATAGAAGATACAGTATTTGGTCTTTGCCCTTTTTTCTTGTTTTTTTATAATTTTTTTTATTTTAATCTGTCTGCTTTCATGCTGCATCTTCACCATTTCTATTTCCTTACTGCTTTCCCATGTGCACCAGGTACGTGTCATCATCACGGATGAGAATGACTGTGTTCCAGAGTTCTTGCAGTCCATTTATAGCAAAGAAGGTGTCCCAGAAACAGTAACGACAGCAACATCTCTGCTTCAAGGTAAGATTTTATACTCAGATAATTAAAGGAGTTTACACAGCAGAACACTTACATAAAGCCCATCAGGATCCGTTTGTGGGGGAGAGTGTGGCTGGTGTGGTGTGTGCGAGGGTTAGAGTCCTGACAAGAATAGGATGGTGATTTTCACAGATGCTGACATTTTCTTTACATTTATATTTATCTGTAAATAAAGACATGCATGGTAGGTTGATTGGAGTGTCTAAACTGTCTGTAGTGTATGAATGGGTGTGTGAGTGTGTATGTGATTGTGCCCTGCGATGGACTGGCACCCTGTCCAGGGTG
>JAOUWY010000054.1:9088856-9098896 GCA_025728095.1 Prietella phreatophila | reverse complement strand
GACAGATTGGCATTTCCTCAACATTGTGGGGGACACAACCCCCCCAAAGAGTGCGTGGTTACGCCCATGCTCAGTATTGATATGAGTCAAGACATATTTTAAATTTTAATTGATTGCAGCTGCTGTTGACTCTAATGTTGATTAATGTTTGTTCAGGTAAATGCTTTTTAGATGTCAATGCCAAACATTTTTCTCCTTCATATCCTACCCACATACCAATTAACCGCATGACTGAGGAACTCTTTCCTGTCATGTAAGAGCAGACCTCTAAATTCACAATTCATAGTGACAACATAATCTCTGTCAAATGAATGATTGAAGAATATTGAAGTTTGATGGTAGGGAAATTGATTGGTGAGTGAAAAGTATGGGTTTTAAATCCTAAGCACAGTGTAATCTTATTCAACCCTGAGGCACAGAATCCCTTATGGACATCAGCATTGCAGATTAAAGCATGTACTACAAGCCAGCTTGATCATCCTGCATATTAGAGAGCACACACAGAGATGCTTTGTTGATTTGATCTCCAAAAGGGACCATGTGTGGTATTTTGGAAACATGATGTTTTCAGGATGTTAGGAGTGGAATGGGGTCTCTTTGAGGTATCAAGTGGACTGTTTTTTTAGATACAAAATAATAACTTACTGCTGATAGAAATAACTTATTATTTTGAAAACTCCCCCAGGAACAGCTGCCAGATTCTGTTTTTGATCATATTAAATCCATGTTATCAAAAAAAAAGTGTTAGCTTGCACTATTCTGCTGGCCACTTTAAACAAATATTTTTTGGCTTGGATGGTAGATTTCTGCTGATCCTCAGTGTTTAATGACAGCTGTTAACATCTAACCTTTTATGCCATGAAGTTGTAAATAAAGCACATCTCAGAAGCCCATAATGTATCATCTGAAATTCAGCAAAAAGCAGTTTCTGTTAGTGCAGAATCAGGAAAATAATCCCTAGAATCAAGAAATGTTTACCTCAGTTTTTTTTTTCTTTTTTTTTTTTTTCTTTCTCAGGGCGTCAACTCGCAAAGTGACTGCTGTGTATGCAGCTTTTCAATCTGAGTAGTATACAAAAAAGGCCCATGGCCTATTTGTGTTCAGCTATAGTTGTCGAATGCAATGAACCTCTCAGCCTGAGACCTTTTGATTGCATGTCAGATTCACTTTGTTATAAACCAATTTTACTTAAGCAGGTGGAAACTGCATATAGCCTATCTATTTTCTCAAGGAAGCTCAAATATATGTTGATCCTGTTAGTCTATGAGCACAGTTTTCTCATGTTCACTCTCATCACCCGCTTCCTCTTTTCTCTTCTATTTCTTCCATTCTCTCACTCCTCTACTTAATCCTCTCTATTTCTCTCCTGTCTTCTTTATCTTTCTCCCCTTTCTTCTTCTATCTCTGTCTCTGCCACAGTGTCAGCCAGTGACTGTGACTCAGAACAGAATGCTGACATCACTTACTACACACTGAGCTCTGATTTCATCATCTCCCCACATGGCACCATCTTCCCGGCAGGCGCACTGGATTACGAGCGCCCCAACCATTTGTATGAGTTTGTGGTAATGGCCGTGGATAAGGGCGAGGTGCCACGGACAGGCACAGCTACTGTACGCCTGCGTATGGCCAATGTCAACGATGAGCCGCCCGAATTCTCTCAGCCAGTGTGAGTGCAGTTTTCTAAATTTTACTTCAACACGTTCATGTCATTCATTAGAAGATATAATCTATTTTGTATTATATAATCTATTTTCTTAATGTAAAACTTTTGGACTTTAGTTAAAGACACTTTTGATGCTTTCTAACATGCTTTCATAACTTTAAGGTTGCCTCCAGTATATTACCCACAAATATTACATTCTTGCCAATTCCCCAAATCCCCTCCAGGCTCAGCTGCCCTATTATGTGCATGTGGTGTGCTCCCATGTTCATAGCTGAGTCTATATCTAGTTGTCTCTTCTTATCCGTATATGTCAGTCTGGGCTGCAACACCATGCCAGTGTTGATAGTTTTGTTGTGATGAGCTTAACTGTTTTTTTTGCTATTTTCCACTTTTTTGCTTGGGGATCCTGGGCCCTTGGCTATGTTAATTGGCCGATTTTCTGGCAGCATGCTCAGTGAAGCAATGAGGCACTGAGGCAGGTTCAGTGAGCCATGTATTCAATAGAAGAGAGTGGAAGGAGCGATGGATCTATCTCTTTTATGTTCATAATGCATATTTCTGCATGGACTGTACTATGTTTATTATTATTACTGTGTCTGCTGACTATGACATCTTTCATATAAGACATGATGGAGAAATTTAAGACATGATGGAGATTGTGCTTACCTAATTTACTCCTTCCACTCTATATGAATAAATCAGAATTTATTCTAATGATTCTCTGCTATAAGAATCATTAGAATAAATACGGGCATGAGGTGATGGTGGGACTATTGACTTTGTGATGGCTCTGCTTTCCACCTGACCTGCTGTCCCTAAACACCCATCCTAGTGCATCCAATGCCCATTGATTATCCTCCATCTTGCCTATTAAATATCCGAGCTTGCTTGTGTCTGGACAGTAATTGAGTAGTTTGTAATGTCTGTCACTGCTGTTTGTTCCAATTCACTGGGCTAATTTGCCATTACAAGATGCTGGGTCTCCTCCACTAAGACCAAAAATGAGCCTTGTCATTCAGGCAGACACGTCTCCCAGTACATCATTACTGGAACTGCTCGTCTGAGCCGGATGGAAGGGAGGCGCAAAACGTGAGAGAAAGAGGCTAAGTGATATTTCAAAAAAGAACAAAATGTGATTTTACAGTGTGTTGACACGTATGAGAGAGAGGGAGTACAATAATGAGTGGAATCATATCAGCCTATAGACTTTTTATTTTTTATTTTTTTTGAAGAATAAGAAGGTAAATATATAATTAGTAACTGGTAATTGGATATGTGCGTCTAGGTTATTTATTTGACATTGTATTAATTTGGTTTTAATTTGCTATTCAACACCACGTTTTGTTTAGTGGCTGAAAAAAAAAGATACTTCAGATAATATTTGAAAATGAAAACAACACATGTGGAGAAAGCAGACCAGGCCTTGATTCCAGCTGGCATTGTATGACAGTTGCTGTGCAGTTGTCGGGTGCTATTGTCATGGCAACAGGCCTAAGTGAGAGAAGTTTCCAATGTAGCAGCTTTTTATGGTTTGTTGTCAGTAAGGTGTGTCAGAATATCGCTATGGTCACTTTTGATTGATATGTAGATAAAGCATCCGAGAACAAGAACTGTGGTATCTCTGAATGTACTGTACCACATGTGAAAATGAAAAATTAAATAAAGTGTGTGAGTGAATGATCTCGGGCCTTTGAGCATGATGACAAATTGCAGGTTGCTGATGTTACCTTTGTGAAATTTATTGATGTGTACGGACATGGTGGCCCTACAAAGATTAGACACATCACCTACATGAACGCCTGCCACCTTTCCTATTTTGGCCATTCATCACACCCAAGTTGCATTGAATGACACTTTCTCTTCTTTACTCTCCTTCTTCTTGTCTCGTAGTCAGGATCTATATGTTTTATAGCCATATTCCTTCTGATTTCATTATGCTCATTATGCTTTCATTCCTTATCTTGCACATTCCTCCTTTCTCCAGTCTGGTTATGCGCAAAAGTTTGTGGACACCTGTCCCTCACACCCATATGTGCTTTTTGAACATATCATTCTAGATTTAGTCACTCTTTGCTGTTATAATAACCTCCACTCTTCTAGGGAGGTTTTCTAATCAATTTTGGTGTGTAGCTGTGGGGATTTGTGCTCATTTAGCTACAAGAGAATTAGTGAGCTCAGGCACTGATGTTGGGCGAGGAGGCCTGTGGTGCAGTCTGCATTCCAGTTCCGCCCAAAGCTGCTCAGTGGGGTTGAGGTCAGAGCTCTGGGCAGGCCACGTGAGTTCTTTCACACCAGACTTGGCAAACCATGTCTTCATAGACCTTGTTGTGTACACAAGGACATTGTCATGCTGGAACAGGATTGGGCCTCTTTGTTCCACTGAACGGAAATCGTAAAGCTGCATCATACAAAGACATCCTATACAATTATGTGCTTCCAACAATTTGGGAAAGAACCACATATGGATATGATGGTCAGGTGTCCACATACTTTTGCCCATATATAATGTATGTTTATTATTCACTTTGCCAAACTGAGATTAATGGTTAAGTATAGCTTCTGAAAAGTCACTCTTTTGTTGGGTTAGAACTTGGACCATTAAGACATTATGATGCATCCATTGCAAGAGACATCTGTTGATTACTTCAAAACTGTTAAAGAGGTGACAGTGATACATGTTTCTTCAACAAGTGCAATGTGGTTGTAGGAATGACAGAAGCAAAACTAAACATGGTGGTTAAGTGCTAGTACTCAGGAGTGCTAGAGTACATCTCTTGAGTCTTTCTTTCAAACCTTTTATAGATTATCACACCTATATTTGTTAAATAATGTTGCAGGATGATGTCTGTTGTAATTATGATCATTATACATGGAATAAGAGATCTCTGTATAAATCACAGGGAATGGATTGTCACCATGATGTTTGCATGGTCATCACATTTTATGTGTACTACAAAAACACCACTGTAATACGAACAGATTGTTTGGACCATTATTATAAGCACTTGATGTGGCGTCTCAAGTTGTAGGTAATCATTAGTAGCAGGATCATAACATGTACGTAGTCCTCAGAGTTCAATAACTTACCTAAAATCCTAGGAAATGTCACTTTTCTGCCAAGTCCATTTAAACATCATCCATCTTTTATTGTTCTGCATTTTAAGCCTCCAGATACATGCATGTACAGTCTGTAAAATGACTGACATGATTCAGATGGGATTAAAATCCCAGAGGTACTCTGTTAATAACTATATTACAATACCTTTTTGTGTAAAACTAGCTCAATCTGGAAAGGTATCAAGAAGGCTAACTTATATGGATCAATATCAAGTTTAGAGAAATAATGTTTGTGTAACTTTGAGAAGCTGGCAGTCAAACAGTTGAAAAGGCGACATAGTAAAAGAGAGTGCATCTAAATTATACTGAGAGCGTTGATGGTTTTTCTGCAGAAACATTGAAGTGTTGTGGTTTCAGTTATTTTTGGTTTGATAGATTGTATAGGAATCTTCAGGCCAAATAAAGCCAGAGAGTTCATTCCACCTTAGCAGCACCGCAAGTGAACCACACAACTGAAATCACAAGTGATAACTTGATGATGGTATTACCAGGCACTTTTAATAAGGACAAGGACTTGCTTAGCTATCTGATACCAATAGTTTTACTTCCAAAAACCAGTCGTCCAGTTTGGAAATTGTAGTCCTCTTCTGTATTCCTGACATTACAGAACCCACTAGCAGTTCATCACAGCCCCATCTGCACTTGGCCTTTATCAGCTATGATGGATTATTACACCCTTCCTCAGATGAAGAAGAAATGCCTTCAGTTCTGTCTAATACAACATGCTTCTCCTTTCTAAATGTTTCAGTGGTAGAGAAATGAGATCTTTGAGGATGTATGAGAACAAATAGTGTGCAGGTGGGTGAGGTAGAACTTTGCAGTCAAGTTGTCAATGTCTGTGCTTTCTTTTTCCACAATTTAATACCTTTGCCCATAAATCGCACCTAGGGAAATGTTCAGAGGACCATGTGGTCAGATTAAGATGTCGCACTGTGCAGATGTGAAATTCTTTTTTGTCTCTTTCATGATTATGTGATGGAGAATTTCTGTGAAAAGAAACAAGGGAAGGGCCTAGTGGGAAAATCTTGCTTGGAAACGTATTGTTGTTGGGTAGTCTCTTATTGATGATATGACTTACTCCAGTTGCCTAAGCCACACTTACTGAGGCATTTGTGCAGTACTGTGGCATGTCTCACGTTCTCTTGCTCAGTTGAACAAGTTTAGAAAATTTGACCAGTTTTTCTATTGAAAACATGCTTGTTGTTATATATCTGTAGCACAGCCAATTCGATAAAGAACAAATTGGAGACTATGAAATTCACTTGATCTTGGATATAATATATTATAAGAATAATATACTAAATATTGTGGGAGTAGGTACATAACAAATAACAAAATCTTAGTCTTCCATTTTAGAAAGCCACTGTTATCTGGATAATGGGATGTTCAATTTTATTTATTGTCCTATCATTATTTTATGGACAAGAAAGCTGCAATAAACCTAGACATTGGGTAAGATGTGACATGTATAACTGAAGATCACATATCAGTATTAATAAACTGTTAATGCATTGCACTATCAAATAGCCTGTACTGTTTTGTACAGCAGGAGGACAGTCCCAGCAGGAAACACAGTTATACCCACACTTTTCATAATGCTTGATAATGGTGGTCTCCTCAAGTGGTATACAGTATATGGTGTAATTTAGAGCTTTAAAATAATTACACATAGGCTAATTTGCCCACGGCTCCTCTCTCCTCTTCTGGCAGAAGAAGTGACATTTACTTAAAGAAAATGAGAAAACTCAGATTTATTCTAAATTAACCTTTTGACAGCATATTCTGATTCCCATCGCACAGCAACTTCGTGCGTATTTTTGAGGCTAAGTTCTGGTTATGTGAATATTGCATATGCACTATTGTTAAGTTTGTTTGCTGTTATTTTTAATAGAGACGCAAACACTTGACAGCACACCACATCTCATTCACATGTCCTAGCAAATTCATCTCATCCTCTTGAACTTTAAATAAAGTGTGACTTATGGGAAATGCATTAATTAAAGCATAAGTGAGATAATTATGAGACACCAGTTTTTGTCAAGAATGGACACAGTACATGTGTCCTCACATTTTGGTCATTGCTTAAAAGAGATAAGAAGTGTTGATATCTGTCTCTGTGTGTTTTTGTGTGTGCGTGTGTTTTTGGTATGCGTTTGTGTTTATATGTGTTATTTTCAGATATCGTACTTTTGTGTCTGAAGATGCTGGACCCAATACCTTGGTTGCAACAGTACTGGCTAAAGATCCAGATGGTGATGGAATCACATATAAGATCTCAGCCGGCAACGAAGAAGGCAACTTTGTCATTGACAGTCAAAAAGGTGAGCCATTTCTCCCATGCTACTTTAATGCCTTTTTTTCCCAAATCTACACAGATCATGCTTATACTGTACATATAGTTGCTACAATGTAATTGAGTGTTTGAAGGATTTATTTTTTATTTTAATAAGAAAATATATTGATTTGATTCAGTGTTTATCTGCATTTTATTCAGTAAGTTTTACAAGGTGATTTTAATAGACAATTGTGCAGTTGAATGATTGTGTTAAATAAGGCCAGATGAAAGAAATACAGTGATGCAAAAATCTCATGTCATGACAAGTCCTTTAAGCTTTCTATGTGACTGGTTCGGCATATCTAATTCAAGGCTAATAAGGTTACAGCTTCTGGATATCATCTTTTCAGGGGTGAAAATTTATTACATTGAGTACTTTGGCTGAGACATTTTATGATTTAAATATCTGTCAAATATGAAAGTTGCATTTGAATGTTTAGCAATGATTAACCATTTGTATGAGCATATTTTTATATCTGTCAGTTTGTTTCAAGGGCAGTAGCCACCATGCTTAGGTACTTATTGCAGAGAAACCCAAAATGATTGTTAATTCATAGTAATGCATCTGCAGGATATCCACACTCGTCTTATGTATTGTTATTATTTTGGTTGTATAATAGATTAGATACAAGATTTCTGGTCAAAATTCAGGGTTGTGCTCAATACATTGATGGTATCATAATGCAATCCTTTATCATAGACCAAAGTACTAGCAGAGCTCAGTAGTAGAATATTTCTGAAGTTGGTAACAGGACAAATTAATAAGGGAATTGGAGCTACAAAGCAGAACAATGGGACAAGAAACATGAAAATCAGCAAAACCTGGGTAATGATGAATGATGAAAACATTGTGACTTGGTGTGAAAGACACTGAAGGAGGAAGCGGCTATGACCAGCACTGAAGAAGGAACAGAGGATATGGATGGAACAGATGCTGTGACCAATTTAGGATTTAGGATTAGGTACAGAGTTGAAAGGATCAGAATCAGGGGATGAGAGACAATGGATCTGTGTCAAAGACAAATGATGTGACTAATAATTAAGAGTAAGAGAAGACAAGGAAGGAGTCAGTGATGAGCTATGAACAGGCTAGGCATATAAAAAATACTGAGCTAGTATTAGGACAGAGCTAGGGGAAAAAAAGAGGCATAATATGTTGCAACAATAATCCAGGCAGAGCTGGCACCAGGTAGAGTTGCTGGTCCCAAATGATCAAGGGCAGCAGAAGCAAGACAATGTAGGAAAAGATAAATGCAGGCTAGCTTTTTCCCCCTTGCACCTTTACAAAGAGCATGGATGCTGTTCTGGCTCCCTTTCGACTCCAGAGCATCCGTGTACTAAACTACCAGGACAACTGGTTAATTCTAGCACAATCCAGCGAACTGCCAATTCAACATCGAGATGTTGTTCTCACCCACATGAAGAACTTTGGGCTCAGGTTGAACCTCAAAAAAGTATGCTTTCCCCAGTTCAACTGACAACTTTTCTATGGGTTATATGGGATTTTACTATGATAAGGGTGTTTGTATCTCCAACATGCGTAGAGTCAATCCAGTCAACATTGATCAAGATAAAACTGGATCTGTCACATCTGTATGCTTTTCCCCTGATCGCTCTGCTCCCACAAGTTCCATTGAGAGTTCTCCAAGGCAGTCTATGTCTGCTGCTAGTAGCACCTTATTGGCCAGTTCGAATATGGTTCTCAGAGATAATATCCCTGCTAGACAGCACTCCTTGGGAGATTCCCATCGTCAGGAATCTACTGTCTCAAGCCAGAGGGTTGATTTATCACCCTCAGCTGGAACTGTGGAAACCGTGGGTCTGGCCCCTGAGGGACACCAGCTCATAGATTCTGGTCTCGCAACTGAGTTTGTAGAGACCATGTTGAATTGTAGAGCACCATTCACGAGGAAATTGTATGCATTCAAGTGGAGACTTTTCTTACAAGGATGTTTCTCAGCAGGGTTGGTCCTTCTACAATCAGTGGCCATTTCAGCCAGCCACTCCCCTATTGATAGAGCCTCTGTGGGGCGACATCCTCTATCATCAAAGTTTATACATGGTTTCAGGTGGCTCAGGTCCATGTAGCTGAGGTCCATCTGCAGACCACTCCACTAGGGGGGTCACCTCCTCGAAGGCTTTGTCCAAAGGGGTGCCCTTACAGGATGTGTGTGCTGTGGTGGCGTTGGTTGGCACATTCGTTAGCTATTACAGCCTTGATATACATTCCACACCATCCACACCATCATCTTAGTGCCTGCCCTTGTGAGAATACTTGAATAAATGAAAATGATTGGTTATGTGATGTCGTAGACAGGCAGTTAACATTGTAAGATCACTAATGAATTGCTTTCAAAATTGCAGTTACTGAGGCTAAACACAGAACATATGCAAATAAATTAAGCTGGTTTATTTGAGAACAGAATGCAAAGAAATTATGTTGAAGACACAATATCTCTTACGTGTTTTGTTACTGATTAACTAAGCAAATTCCAAACTTGGTCTACATCACTGTGGTGAAGCAGTTGAGTAAAGAAAGATGTAAAAACTGATTGAATGTTGGAATGACTTTCTATAATTATTCATTTGGCCTTTTCTTTTTTTATTGCTTCTTTGCTCTCTTTTAACATGCCCTGGATGCATAGTGTTTGGGGTTGAGATGCTGATTGGAGCTGATGTGGGATGAGGGCCAGTGGTTGTTTACCATCTTCTCCTTCATATGTAGGGACTTTTACTCTTCCACCCCCTGGATAAACATCATCTTCATCTTTGATGTATGTTGATATGTGCTGGCTCTCATAATTTTGCTTCCTACTTGAAGGAGAGGTCTCACACACATGCACGCACACATGTAGACACACACACACACACACACACACACACACACACACACACACACACACACACACACACACACACACA